>JAMAKT010000154.1:0-34079 GCA_023628415.1 Hypoxylon sp. PDH2405 | reverse complement strand
TATTTAAATATAAATTATAAAATATATATTTAATTATTAAATATAATATATATATATATATAATTATATTATATAAAATAATTAAATAAAGTAAATAAATAATAAAATAAAAATAAAATAAAAAGTAAAGGAAATAAAAGTTTTAATTTTATAATATATTAATATTATTAATTTTATTTTAAAATTTTTAAATATAATATAATATTAAACGTAATCTTTTATATATAATAAATGTAAATTTCTTAACATTTATAATATGTTTTAAAATTTTAAAATAATATAAATATTATAAATTTATTATTATTTAAACTTTAAAATTAATGTATTTCATAATTGAGTTGAATACTTAATTAAGTTGAATATTTTTTAACTTTCTTAACACCTACTTCATTTATTTATATATTTATCTATAATTATAATATATTTAAATTATTTAAAAATATTAGATTAAATCTTATTATTTAAGCTTTAAAATAAGATTAATAACTTAGCTTAAAACGCGTTACTAAAATTTATAATATCCCTTTATTTATTTTATATAATAGGATAAATGGCGTATTATTTAAACGTAATATTATTTATTTTTGTTTAAAACTAATTTTAATAAAAGAGGAGGTAATTATTTAACATATTCTTAATTTAAATATGCGAGTATTTCCTTCCTGAATTTAAAATATTAAAGAAATGGTAAATATATTATTACGCGAACGTAATATGGGACGCGTTAAGAAGAATTAAGCTTCTAACTTTATTAAATAATAATTAGAGCTTAAAACGTGTTTTAATTAAAGAATTAATTATTAAAAAGTTTTATTTAAAGATTTAAACGCGTATTAGAAGTGGTTTAGCTTTATTTAAAATATAATTACAAAATATAGTATATAAGAAAAGGATATTTATAACTTTAATAAAATTAAGTTTATAATAAATATAATTATATTAATAGGAATAATTATTATAAACTTTAAAAAGAGATTAAAGCTTAAATAAAGTTAATAAAATAATTAGGAATAATTTATAATTATATAAGTTATTAATTTTTAAGGTTAGGTTATTCCTTTATAAATTATTATAATAAGGAAAAATTATCTTATATTTTAATATTACAATAATGGATTTTCATTTAATTAGGTTATTTTAATTTTAAATAATAAATAAATAATAAATAAAATTGCTATAAAATGATTAAAATATTTCAATAAATATATTAGGATTTAAATAAAAGATTTAAAACGCTTACTCATTTTAAATGGCTATAAGAGTTATTATTTTTTAAATTTTAATTAATTTTACCGCAATAACGATATTATTCTTTTTTATATGCCTTCTCATTTATCCCATAAGCTCCAACCTCTTAATATAAGCGTTTTTTCCGTTTTAAAACGCGTATATAATGTTAAAATTAAAGCTTTAATACGATAATTTATAATATATATTATAAAGGAAAATTTCTTTATCGCCTTTCGCAACATATTTTTTATTACTTTTATAAAAGATAATATTTAATTTAGATTTAAAAATATTAATTTAATTTTATTAAATTTAAATTATATTATTTCATAACTTAATATAACATTAATAATTCAAATTCCTTTACTAAAGGATAATTTACCTAATATATCTTAAATTTTAAAGATATTAATTAACCTTAAAGATATAATTAAGTAATTTATTTATATTAAAAATAAAATTATTAATTATTAAGTTAATTTCCTAATATTAATTATAAAAGCTTTAAATAAAATGTTAAAGGCTATTTATAAATTAATATACTAAGTAGTAATTTTAATAAATTAAATATTTAAATTAAAAAAGATAAATTACTTATTTAATAAGCGTTATAAAATAAAAAATAAACGTTTACATAAAGAAGGATTTCTTACTTATAAAAAAGGTTAAATTCTATAGGAATAAAAAGGAAATATTAAGGTTATAAATATAATTAAAAGTAAAAAAAATAATTATCGTAAAAGGGTAAAGGAAAATATAAGGCGTTATAAAATATACAATAAAACAAAACATAATATAAGAATTTACGAGGAAATTATAAAAATATTTAATAAAGAAGATTAATTTAATTTGTAATTAATTTTAATATATTATAGTTATATTTTACTTAATTAAAGTTATAAGGTCGTAAAAAATATTTAACTTAATTAAGTGTTTAACTTAATTGTAAAATACGTTATACTTTTAAAGTTAAACAAAACGAAATTACTTATACGATTTATTTTCTTATTTAAATATTATAATTTATAAGATTTTTCCTAATAAACTTTTAATTATTTATAATTAACATTATTAATTAATTATTAATTAATATTAAATAAATAAAATTTATTAATATTACTTAATAAAAAATATAATTATAATTAATTATATTAAATATAAGTTTATAAAAGTATAAAATAAAGTTAAATATAAATATATAAAGCTTTTAAACTTTAACGTTAAATAATTAATTATATAATTATAATTTTAATATATTATTTAATTAAAATTTTAAAAGCTTTTTATAATAATAAATTAATTAAAAATTACATTTTATTTTATTTTATTTTTATTATTTTTTAAAAATTTAAATAATACAGTATGTACCTTACATTATGCACTGTGTAGTCACATAGGGTTAATTTTTATGGTTTTAACGGGTTAGCGGTTTTCGCTAAATAGCCCACTATATCCTACCATACCTTTCGCCACACCTTTTACTTCCTACTATAATACTTTTCACATTTCGAGATTTTCAAAATAATCAACACGTAAAATCTTCTTTAGTTCGTATTACAATACTTAAGCACTTAAAAATAATGGCAAGGACGTCAAATAGAAAGTGCGACACACAGTGAGGGGCATACAATCCCACACGTTTCGAAGCTCTTCAAAACTGTGAACTTATTTTCTCCTATTGTTTCTCGGGTAAACCCCTGTACTTAATTAAAGTGCTTATCTTTTATTTCCAAACTTCCCTTTTCACAATTCTATCCCACTTCAAAATAATAGGATGTTCGCTTGCGATGTTTTCAAAGGGGACTTCATTGTCATTTAGAAACGCTTTAACTTCGTATTTCCACCTGCCATCCGTTGTCCAGTACTCCTCGGAAAATATATTCTCCACGCTCAGTTCTCGTTTTGCATTGTGTAGAAGCTGAAGAATTCGTCCTAATCTGTCGTGGTCGCTTTCCTTTAAGCAGTTGGCCAACCCATCGAGTAGCCCAAGTATTCGTCCAGTCCTCAGCCCGATGTGCGCCCCGAGGCTGAAACCTTGATCGAATCCCGCCTGGATGCTTTCGGCCTTCCCAGCGATAATGCCATCGCGATATCCCTCCGTAGTATGTTGAGCTTGAAGCCTTCGGGAATCTAGTGAAATGGCATCTTCGTTCCGCAGCTGATCGTTCTCGGTTGCCAACTCTGTGGATTGCTGGGGATATGACCCGTCCGAGTCATTCGGAGAATTTGGCGCATGGAGCGGACCCATTTGGAAATATAATCCGTCTTGTCGAAGTTGTAGTGGTGTTAAATGCATTATGAAAGTGTTTCGCCAAAGGGAACAAAGACAGCAGATAAAAATAAAAAAGGTAAAGCGGTAAATAAATTAATTTGTGAAAGTTGTGAAAAGAACATTATATACGAGTACTTTTGTTTTATAATAACTTATTTTTATAAACTTAAAAAATATAATAAAAATAAAATAAAAATAAAATAAAAAATTAATAAAAAATTTAATAAAAAATTAATAAAATTTTTAATTTTAATTATTTAATAATATTTTAAATTTTAATAATATAATTTATAATAAATTTATTATTTTATTAAATATTTTTATAACTTTAATAAGTTTTTATATTATAATTTATTAAATTAAAAAATATTAAAAACTTTTTTAATTAAATATAACTTATTAAAAATTAATTAAACTTTTATAAAAATTAATATATAATTAATTATATTTATTTTAAAGCGATATAAATAATGTAAAAATATATATAATAACGATATAAAAATAATTAACGAAATAATTATAAATAAATAAAAATGAAAATAACGAAATTAACGCGGTAAAAATAAATTATTAAAAATAATTAAATTATTAAAAAACGAAATAATAAAAATAATTAATAAAATAATAAAAATAATTAATAAAATAATAAAAAAGTTAAAAATAAAATTAACGAGAAATATTTTAAAAAATACGTTTATTATATATTATAATTAATTTAACTTTTAAATAATATTATTTATTTATTTATTTATTTATTTATTATTTTTATATTTATTTATTATTTTTATTTTCAATATTTATTTTATATTTATATAATAATATAAAGTAAATATATAATGTTATTTTAAAGTAATTATTTATATATTATATTTTTAACTTAATAATGTTTTATTTGTATTTTAATGGCGTTTTACCTTAGTATATATTACGTTTTAATTTTCTTTTAAAGGTAAGGGAAATATTTTTTAATTTAAAAAAACCTTTTCCTTTATAATTAATTATTTTTTATTATAACTTTTTATTAAATCTTTAAAAACATTATTATATTTTATTATATAATATTTAAAGCCGTTATTTAAAAGGGTTATTTAATTAATTATAACGTTAAAAATATAAAGCTTTATTAATTTATTAACGATAAAATATATCTTTAAAATATACCTTTTATTTTATATTACATTATATAGTAATTTTACTTATATATTATTAATAAGTTATTAATAAAAAGGTAAATATTTTTAACATTATATAGCTTAGGTTTTTAAAGGTAAGTAAGTTTTTTTATTTATAACTTTATAATAATAAGTTTATGCTTTTATTATAACGGTTTAATCAAATATTTTTAATAATTTATTAATTATATAACTTCTTTAAATATTTAACTTTATATAAGTTTTAAGCCGGTAATATATTAATTAAAATATTTCCTTTTTATTATTAAATATTAAGGTTTAATTTTATTAAAAAGTAAAGTTTATAATAACTAAAGAATTTAAACTTTTTTCGTTAATAACTTAAATAATTATTATAATAAAAGCGAATTAAGCGTGAAATTACTACGTTAAGTTATTTATAACTTATTTCCGAGCTTAATATTTATACTTTTTATATGTTTATTTTAACCTTTAATAATTAAGTTTAGAATTTTAATTTGCTATTAATAAGTTAATATTATTTGTAAAGTTTATTATTATTAAATCGTTTTATTTAAGCTTTTAACATAATATTATTATATATAAGATAAATAAAATAAAAAAGTGGTAATTTTTAAAGTATATTTATTTAAAGTTGTTTTTTAATTATAACCTTTTTATTAAAGTTAAGGATTACTAATTAATTTTTAAAAAGCTTTATATTTAATATATTATTTATAATGAAAATTTTATTTAAAAAAAGTATATGTATTATATAATTATAGCTAATTATATTAAAAGCTTTTGTAATATTTAATTAAACTATAAAGGTTATAATATTATATTTTTATATTATATATATATATTTTTAATTATTCTTTAAATTATTATTTTTATAAATTAATAAAAGTGATTTTTTATTTAATTTATTAAGAGTAATGCATTATATTTAATTACTTTTATTATATATTAACTTATAAAATTTTTAATTATTCTTTTAATAGTTTATAAAAAATTATAAGTTTATATATGTTAAGTAATAACTTTTGCTTTAAAGATTTTTTAAGCTTAAAAAGTATAATAATTATTATATTTTTAAAAGTTATTAAGTAAGGTTTATATATAAAGCTTTATTTTATAATTATAGTTATAACTTTAAAACTTAGTTTTTTATAAGCTTTAAGGAATTTTATAAGGAAATAATTATTTTTAAAGGCTTTTTATAACTTAATAATTCGTATTATAAATTTTATATTTTTTAAATTATTTCTTTTTTAATTATACATATTTCGCTTTTTTATAGCTTTAACGTTTTAAAATATTTAATAAGTTAATATTATAACTTAAAAAAATTTATATTAAAATTTCTGTTTTAATTTAATAGATTATAATTATAAAAGCTTTATTTATTATTTATTATAATATTAATAATTTATTATTATTAAGGGGTTATTAGTTTTAAAGTTATATTTATTTTTTAATATTTTATAATTTTTTATTATTTATAAATGTTTTTATAAGATATTATTATTACCTCCCCTTTTTAATCTTTAAGATAAATTATTTTAACGTTATAATTAATCGTTTATATCATTGCTAATTAACGTTTAACTTAATCTATTATTATATCTTTTAATTTTAAATTAACTTTTGTTTTATTTTATTTATTATATTATTTTATTAATTATTTTTCTTACTTACTTAGCCCTTTTTTAAGATTATTATATTTATTATTTTAATTAATTATGTGATAAAATACTTAATATAATTATTTATATTTTATATTATATTAAATTCATTTAATACTTTAATCTTTTATATTTTAATATTAAATAGTTTTTTTTTCTTATATTTTAATATATTATTTTTAATATATTATTATTAAAATTAAGTAATATATTTTTAAGTTAAGTTATATAATTATATATATTAACCTTTTTGCTTAATGTAAGCATTAAATTAACGTTTTTAAATTAATATTAAAATAATAATAATTTATTCATAAGTAGTTTACCTTTACGTAATATTTTTATAATAAGTTTTGTATTTAATAAGTTAAGGCTTATAATTTTAACCTTAAGTTTTTTTATAAATGTTATTTCCTTTTTAACTTTTTTTATATTTTATTATTATATAATTATTTATTATAATAATTAACTTAAAGATATAAGCTTTAAATCCTATACTTTATTACTTTTTAATATAGTTAAAAGTATATGCTTTTTTCGCTTATTTTTTTATTATTTTATTTTTAAGTATTTAGCTTTTTACCCTTTATATTTATCTTCGTAATTAACGTATAATTTTACTTAATTATATTTTTATTTATTTCCTTTATAAGTAATTTTTATATATCCTTTATATTTTGCTTTACTTTAATAATATTTCCTTATATATTTAAACTTATAATATTTAAAGCATTATTAAATTATTATTTCCTTTAAAAAAAGCTTACATTAGAAAACTTTAACCTTATAATTATATTAATTTATTCTTATATATTTTCTTCGCTACTTTTAAGTTTATTACTTAAAGTATTATAATAACTTTATTTACTGCTTTTTCCCGTTTATATATTAATTTATACGCGGTTATATTTAATATATTAATTCCTTTTAACTTAGTTAAAAGTGTTTTTAAAGCGGTTATAACGTTTCGTAAGCGTTTTGCTATTAATTCCTTTATTAATATTATATACGTTTAAAAATTAATATAAGTTATATTTTTAAATGCTTATTATATTTATATTATGTTTGCTTTATATAATATTGCTTTTTCTTTAAACATTATTATTATGTTTTCGTTAAGTAATATATAAGTTATAATAACTTTTATTTTCTTTATTATATTATTTACCGCTTAAATAGTTTCGGGTAGTATTTGTTTCTTAATTTCCTTTAAGTTATAATAATTTTTAACTAATATTTTCTTTATATATTTGTTTAAAATTATAAGCATAAGCATTTACGTTTTTTAACCTTTAATTTAATTTTATATTTTTATTAAGGTAATGTTAGCTTATAATTTTAAGCTTTAAATAATTAATAATATAGTTATTAAAGCTTTAATTATCTTCGTTTTAAGCTAATAAATAATTTACTTAAACGTTTTTATAAATTTAGTTAAGTTTTAATACGTTATTAATGCGTTATTTATAATTTCCTTTATATTTTTTACACGTTTTACTTTAATAATTAATTTCTCTATTATTTTTATTATTTCCTTTTACTTTCTTTTCTTTAATAATTTAATTATTTTAATTAATTTTATTTTTAATGCTTTAGTAGCGTTTTTATAAACCCTTTTCCTTTTATTATTTATTATAAGCTTATACTTAAAAATATATTATTTATAACCATTTTATTAACTATTATTAACATTGTTATTATGCGTTACTTATAACCCTTAAGTTATTTTATAATAACTATAATAAATAAAGCTAACTTTTCCTTATATAAATTATTGTTAAATTAATTAAGTTATTTTTAATCGTAAAATCGTTTTTCTTTAATAATTTATATTAATAACGTTAAAAGATATATTAATAAAGAGAATATATAATTAAAAAGATTTAACCTTAAATTTAACTTAAGTGAATAAAATATTTTAAAAATTTAAATTAATAGCTTTAAATAAAAAAGGCTTAAATTATATAGCATAAGAAATAATGATTTGTTTTAATTATAATTTATTAATAAAATATAAGAAACTTTAAATAAAAATTTAATTACAATTAAATATAAAAAGCTAGTTATATTTAATAGCTTTAATATATTAAAGGATGTAAATAATTATAAATAATAATTAAAATAATAATGTTATAATGAAAAATATTTTATAATAAAATAATAAAATAATAAAATAATAAAATTAAAAACGTAAAATTAAAAACGTAAAATTAAATAAAGGAAATAAAAAATTAATTAATATATAAATTGTTATAAATAAGATATAAGATTTAAACTATATGTTCTCATACGTAATCCTATAAGCAACTTTATACGTATATTTAAAACGCGCCGCTTATTAAAAATAAAGCTCCTTTTTATTTAATAAATTATATTATTTAATTATGTAAAAGCTTTAACAATATAATAATTATGTAATAGTTATAAGCTTAGAAGTGCTTAGCGCTAATATTTTAAATAATTTTTTATATATAAATTTATCTTAAAATCTCATTTCTTTTCTTTATTAAAGAATTAATTACTTAATTAATTTTTAAAAGTAAATTATACCCTAATTTTATTAATTATAAAAACCCTTAATAAATTTCTTAAATATATTAAATGTTTAAGCATTTACGATCGATTTTATAAATTAATATTATTACTTAATATAATTTATAAAGAAGTATAATATGTGGCAATATATTAATCTTAAATAATTTAATAAATTAATAAAAGGCTTAGAATTTATTTAAGCTTTTATTATAAAGAAGGAAATTTAAAAGCATATTAATAAATATATTAACAATTTTATTAAGCATAATTATTAAGTGGTTAAAGCTATAGAAAATATAAAGAAAAATTAAGACGTACATTAAGTAGCCATTATAATAACTCATTTATATTCTCTAATATATATATAGGCGTTTGAAATTAAAACAAGTGAATTATTAAATGCTTTAATGCTTTTAATATTTTAATCAATCTTAAAAAGCTTATTAACAAATATATTAAATATTATTATAATCTTAAAAGTTTTAAAATTAAAAACATTAAATAAAGTTAAGTTATAAACTTTCTTTAAGATAATTTTATTTAATTAAAAGAGTAATAAGAAGGAACATAACTTAATTAAAAAGTATTATATAAGTATTTTAACTTAGGTTAAGAAAATAATTAATTTAAGAATTATAAATATTATATTATTTAAATTATAATATTAAGGATAATATAATTTATAAAATATAATTAAAATCCTTAAAGATAACTTAATATTATTATATATTAAAACGCTTACTTAAGTATAAAAGAAATATTATAAAATATTTATAAAGGTTAGAATATTAAGCTCTTTATTATTAATATAAACGCTTAAATATATTTAGGTATATAAAGAGGTAAAAGCTTATTATTTATTTAATATAAAGGAATTACTTAATATTAAAGTTTTCCTTAAGATAATAGAAATATGTTTTATTTTATTATGGGCTTATACTTAATTTTAAATAATAATTTAAATAAATTAACTAAGATATTTAATACTTTTTCTTAATTAATAAATTATTTCGTAAAATATTTAATTATACCTGTAGGATATTAATGTAAATAAAAAGGGTTTAAAATGTAATTTATTATAATTTAGGGAAATAAAATAAGCTTTAAATTTAATAAAGTTATTAATAGATTTATTAAAAATGGTAAATAATGAATTAAATATTAATATCTTTATTAAAGAAAAAGCGGTAAATTATATAAATAAACCTTTAAGGAGTATAGGATATTTTAATTTATTATAATTAATAAAATTAATCATAAGATTAAACAACTAAGTAACAAACGGTGTAAAGAGATTTAAGCATTTTATCAAATATTTACTTAAAAATAGTTAAAAGTAAAAATTAATGCTTATAAGTGAAAAGTTAAGGAAATTTATTATGAAAAAAAAGTTTCCCATTAAGAGAAAAAAGAAGCTAAAGATAATAATTAATTAAAAAATATTATAATAATATTAATTAATTTATATCTTTTATAAGGAAGTTTAAAGCTTATAGAATAGTTTATTAAAGATTATATAACTTTTGAAATATTTATTACGTTTAAAATTAAAAGGTATTTATTTTTAAAGAATATTATAATGGATAATTATGAATTAATTAATTTAATTAATAATTAAAAGCTTTTAATATTAAGTTTATTTAAATTTATTAATAGATAAGATATAATCTAAGCGGGTATTATAAGCTTTTTAATTTTTAAGATAGGAAAATAATTAATCCTTAAATATTTTATAAATAAATTAAGGCTTAATATATATGATTTAATATTAATAAATATAATAATAATAAAGGGATTTTATATAAATATTATTTTTAAAGTTAAGCTTTAATTTATAAGTATATAATATAATAAGTGGGATTATACTTTATATTTTAATATATTAAAAAGAAGTAACGTAATAAAATAATTTATATATAAATATAACTTAATTTTCTTTAAATATAAGCTTATTTCTATTTACTTATTTACTCCTTTAATATATTTAATAATTATTTTATTAAATATATTTATAAATATAACTAGAATAATAAGTATATTAAAAATTAATTAAAAGTATAATATATAATAATTTAGTAAGGATTTATTAAGGCTATAAGAAGATTTGAAAAATCTCTAGTATAAATGATTAGGGTATTTAAGATTAAAAGCTTTTCGAGTATTAGTATATAAAGCTTAAAATATAAAGATTAATAAAATTATTAAAATTAAATGTGAATATTGCGTAATTATATATATTTATTAAATTATTATTTTTAAATTATTAAAGAAATATTTAATTAAACCTTTTTAAAAAGTTATTTAGAATTTATTTTTTTATGAGAAAGGATATAAGGGATTATAAATATTATTTATAATTAAGGATAAATATAATAGAATATTTTTTATATTTTCTTTTATAAATAAGAATTAAATAATAATGATTATATAATTTTAATTATTTAAGAAAGTTATATAGAAATAGTTTAAATTTAATATATATAAAATATAAAATAATAATAAGCATATTATATTTTTATATTAAAGGATAATTAGATTTAAGTGATAAATTAAATAGGAGGGAATTAATTTAAAAGTTCTTTTTAATTATATATATAAACCTATTAAAGATATAGAATAAATAGGTTAAGAGGTAGTAAACCATATATTTAAGATATTATTTAAAATAGAATTCTTAAAAAACCTATGGCTTAAAAATATTTTAATAATAACTTAATTAATTAATAAAAGCTTAAGCTTTATATATTATATATATTTACTAATTAAGATATTTAATAATTAGTTTAAATAATATTTTAGATTTTATATCTTAGAAATTTCTAAAGCATTTATTAATAATTTATACCTTAATTAAAACGATTTATATGCTTATAACTATAAAGCATATTTATTAAAGGAAAAGAAAAGATATAACATAAATAAGAAAACATTTAAAATAAGAAAAAGAGCTTATATAAGGTATTTAATAAAATATTAAGCTTTTAATTTATATTAAATATAAATTCTTAAAGAGAAAAGAATAATTATTATATGAGATATATAATTTAATAAAGAAACCTTTTATATATTAAAGTTTAAATACTTTATAATTAGCTTAATAATATTTTAAATTAATAAAATAAATGAATTTAAAGAATAATTAATATATAAAGGAATATTTAAAGCATTAAATTTATAAAATATAGAATTATAAAGCTATTAAGAACTTAAATAAATTATTGAATTAAGAGATATTATAATAAAGGAATAATTAGGTAATTAATCATAAGCTTAAGACTTTATAAAGATACTTATAAACTTAAATTTAGATTTAAATAATATATTAAATGAAAAGAAGCTTAATAAAAAAGAAAATGATTTATAAATAAGTTTTTTAATCCTTAAAAGAATCTTAAAATTGGGAATAAAAAAGGATAATGTTTTATTAAGCATTAAGTAGATATTTTAAAGGATTATAAGCTTTATAAAAAAGAACCCTTTTAAAGAGAAAATATTTAATTAATAACTATACTTAATAAGCATTAAAGAAAACGTTAATAAAATAAATAGAAATAATATGTTAACATTATTATTATAATATAATAAAAGATGTTTTAAAAACTTTTAAATAATATTATATATTATAGTAAAACCTATTAAATCTTCGTATAAGAATAAATGGTTTAAAGATTAAAAACCTAAAAAAAAACTTAAATAATTTTATCTTTATTACCTTAATTTATGGAAATAAAGATATAATTATTTCACTTATTAAATTGGAATGGTTTAACTTCTTAGAGATATTCTTATTTAATTAATAAGAAGCTTTATATTAAAGAAATTATAAACATTAAATATTATATATAATAATTTTTATAATAATATATTAAAAAAGCATTAAGAGAATTAATATAG
The DNA here is from genome assembly GCA_023628415.1 of Hypoxylon sp. PDH2405. Taxonomy (NCBI): domain Eukaryota; kingdom Fungi; phylum Ascomycota; class Sordariomycetes; order Xylariales; family Hypoxylaceae; genus Hypoxylon; species Hypoxylon sp. PDH2405. Next base: position 21,327 of record JAMAKT010000154.1, on the reverse strand, counting down.
CCTTAAACAAATTAAAGATATATTAGGATAAATTCTTAAAACCATTATTAAAGAAATATAAAGAATTAATTAATTATTTATTAAGTAAGTAATTCCATAAAAATATTAAGGAAGAAGTTTAAGCATTTAATAAAAATGATATATAATATATAATAAAGTGAAATAAAGTAAAGAATATCTTATTCCTTTTAAAATAAATATTCATATATAAATTTAATAAAAATAACTACTTAAAGAAGTATAAATTATGATTAATAATATAAGATAATTTTTAATATTTAATATTTTAAAATATATATATTATAACGCTTATAATAAAATCTTTCTATATTATAATAATATTAATTATAAAGCTTAATATAAATATATAGTAATTTAATATAAAGAATATATTTGTAAATGTTTTTTAAATAGGAAGGAAATTAATTATTATATAGCTTTTAAAAGAATATAAGAATAGAAAAGGGAAATATGTAAAGTTATTAAAAGCGTTATATAAATTATATAATTTTTCTTTATTATGGTATAAGGAAATAGTGAATATTTTAATACTTAAAGAGCTTATTATATTGTTAAAAAAGCTATATTTATTTTATATATTTAATTAAAAAGTTTATATATTAATGTATATGGATAATATATTGGTAATTAATGTTTTTAAATATATAACTAAGGTATAAAAAATGATTAACCACTTTAAAAGTTTATATAAAATAAAAGATTAAAGATTAATTAATTAATATCTTAATATTAAGGTTATTAAGGATAAGGAGCGATATATTATTACGTTACTTTATAATAAATATATTAAGAAAATTACTTAAAAGTTTAATTTAGCTAATAAAAATTAGGTATTATTAATTCTTCTATCCTTTAGGATATTTTTTAAGAATATAAGGGAAGCTTTTAAAGCAAATATTAAAGCTTTTTAAAAGTATGTAAGATTTATTCTTTATATAGTTATAATAATTAAGTTAAGCATAATATATATAACTATATAGCTCTTTTATTATTTAATAAATCCTATACTTAAGCATATAATAATAATTAATTAAATAATAAGATATTTATATATAATATATACCTTATATATTATATATAAGGATAAAAGTATTAAAGCTTAAGCTTTAATAATTATAAATAATATATTATTTATAAATAATATAAAAACCAAATAATTATCCCATAAATAAATTATAAGCTTATATAATAAATTAATAACCTAAAAAATAATATATTTATTAATAATATTAACTTTAATAATAAAGGCTAAATTATTTAATATATTAAATACAATAAAAGAAATAATAGCTTTATAATAACTATTTAAGGATATATAAATTAATCTAAGGAATAAATAAAAAATTTATAATAATAATTAATAAATAATTAAATTAATTATTAGAGAAAAGGAAAGAATTAATATAAAGCTTTATTATATTAATATATAAAATATATAATTATAATAAGAGTATATTTTAAGGACCTTTAAGGTATTTTATTTATTTATGGATTAAATATTTATTAATAAATTAATAAAGAATTTTATAAAATAAAAGTTTAAATATTTTAAATTATTATTAAATTTATAAAATGCTTAAAAATTATTAATAGGAAATTAAAAAGTTTATATAAATAATTTATGATATTATTAATTACTTTATATTAATAAATTAATATATAAAGTATAAAATATAATAATATAATAATAAATAAAATATATCTTTAATAAAATATTTTAAAAGATTAAATAATATTTTAAATAACTTTATTATAAGCTATATTATTTATATTATTTATTTCTTAATTATTATTATCCTTCCCTTAATAAGTGAGTTAAGAATTAAGTATAAAGGGGTTAATTTAAATTATATTTATAGGTTAAGCTTTATTTTTATTATTTAAATATTTATATTTTAAAAGAATAAGTAATATATACTATAAAACTTAAATAATAGAAATATTATAAGTTATACTATAAATCAAAGATATTTTTTAAAGTTAATAAATAATAAATTATATAATTAAATTATTTGGCTTATATATATATAGATTAATAATTAAGTTTGTTAATATAGTAAAAAGAATTATTTATAGGTTAATATAAGAATATTTATTAGAATAAAGTTAATATTTAATGCTATAACTATAAAGCATATTATTATAAGGCATATAAAGATAATTAAATAATATATTCTTAACATATCTTAAGTAAGGTATATATTTAAGTATTTTAATAAGAGGTTAAGTACTTTTCTAAATAAAGGAAGTATAAGAAGGTTATAATAAATTTCTAAGAGTAAGGGATAAAGTTTAAGCTTTAAAATCATTTAATAAAAAATTAATTATAATAATAAAGCATATTTTATTAAATAATAAGGAACTTATTTTAATAGGTAATATTATAATATTAATATTTTTATAAGTATTAAAATTAATAATAAGGCTTATTTTATTAAATAGTATAAAATTTATTTTAATAAATGGTATTATATATTCTTTAATTTTATTAAGTCTTAAGTTATTAGTATTAATAGGAGAATTATTACTTATTAATAGTTATTATAAAGCTTTTTTATTATTAAAATAAATAGTTCGTGCTTTTTTTAAGTTATAACAGCATATAGCGTATAAAATAACTTTAAAACATTTAAAAGTTTTAGTTTTCTTTTTAATAAGCGTTATAATAATTAAAATATTTATTAATTATTTAAATATAATTGAAAAATATAAGAGAATAATTAGTAAAATAAATTAAAAGCTTAATTTAAATATGTCTTAAATTTAAGGAATATTTAAATATAAAATAAAGTAATTTATTATTTAATTATAAAGGTTTTTATGTAAGAAAGAAAAATTATAATAGTTTAATGTAAAGAACCCTTTCTTAAATAAATGTGAGAAGTAATTAAGATAGTAACTAATTACTTAATAATAAATGTAAATAGCTTAAGGAATTAATATGTATTTTTAATTTACCTAAGAAATAAAGCATATATTATAATATTATTTAGGAATTACGCATAATAAAATATACTATCCTATAACCTAATAAATCTTATTAAAATTAAAAAATCTTAAATAAAAGAATAATTTAAAAAATAATTAAAAGTTTTTAAATATATATATGCAAACTATAAAACTTTATTTATTAATATTTTTAAGGTAATATTTAACTTAAATAATTTATTAATAATTCTTAAATTAACTTTTATATCATTATTTTTATTATTATTATTAAAATTATTTTTCTAATATTTAATAAAGCTTAGCGTATTATTATTAAAAGATTTCTTAAACTTTATTTTATTCTTTAACTTAATATTTAATAATTTAAGATTATAATAAGTCTTAAAAATGAATATTTAAATAACTATATGTAATATTTATATTTAATTATTTATTAATTAATTTTAATATTTAAAAAAGAAATTAAGAAAATATAAGTATTTATATAAAGCTTTAAAAAGATAATTTTCTTTAAAATATTATATTATAAATATTAATAAATATGCTTAATATATTTACCATTATAATTAAAATATTAGAATTAAGTTATTAATAAGCTTAGGATAACTTATATAAGCTTATATTTATAACCTTTCTTATATTTAACGCATTAATCGCTTTATAAATTAAATAAATCCTTACATTTATATTTAATCTTATTATTTAACGCGCTTTTAATATATATATGGCATAAATTATTTTAATAAATCCTTAAAGGCTTTTTACTCTTTATAGCTATACGCTTATAAAGAATTATTAGAAAATAATTACCCTAAGTAATTATTAAAGGTATAATTCTATAAGATTATAAAAGTAAAGTATGTTAAGCTTTATTTAAGGTAATAATTTTCCTTTTACGCTTATAAATATTTAAGGAAAATATTAAAGGAATAATGGTTAAGGTATAAAAAGGAATAAAAAAAAGAATTATTTGCTTATTAGTAATAAAAGTAAATGTAAGAATTAATAGCTTATTATTTATAAGGATATTATAATTATTTATAAATATTAAAGTTGTTAAAAAATGGTTTAATAATTCCTTTATTTTAATTAATGGCTTATAAATAAAGGAATTATTAATAAAAGGCTTAGTAAAGGGTTTAAAATCGTTATTATTATTATTAAAAAGCTTAATAATTATATACTTAAAGAAATTAATAAATAATGGCTTAGAAATGTTTATAAAAGTAGTTAAAGAAATAATTAAAGGAATAATAAAAGGAATAATAAAAGAAGTAATTAGCGGAATAACTACTTTAATAATTATCGGAGTTATGGTAAAAATAAATGATTTAAATTTAATAAATGTTAAAGTAATTAATAAAGCTTAAGTAAATAATTTAACCTTTATAATAATAGTAATAGTAGCGGTAATAGTAATAAGCTTAATTTAGCGGGTTACTTAAGCTTTAATAAGATTATTAACGCATTTATTAAGTATATTAAATTAAAAAAAGGGATAATTAAAAATAAAGCTATTTATAAATAATTTAAAAAATAAAATTAAGGAAAAGGTTTAAAAGAATTTATAATAAAGCTAAGCTATATATAAGTAATTAAAACAGTTTTATATAAGCTATTTTAACGCTTTAAAAATTATAAAACTATTTATATATATTTAAAAAATTATTATTAATTTAACTGTGATATTTTAAGTTTTTATATAAAGCTATTAAAATTATCTTATTAGTTATTTTATTAAAAAGATAATTATGTTATATAAATATTATTTTCTAAATAAAAGGGTAAAATGCTTTTTTATTTATTTATTTCTTTTATATGCTTAATTAATATATTATATAATACGTTAAAAAAGATTAAATAAGGTTAATTAAGTTATTATTAAATTAACTAATAGCTTAGTTTCGAGTTATATATAATTAAGGGATATATTATAAATAAAATATAAGATTTAAACCATATATTCTTATACGTAATCTTATAAGTAGCTTTATACGTATATTTAAAGCGCGTTACTTATTAAAAGTAAAGCTCCCTTTTACTTAATAAATTATATTGTTTAATTATATAAGAGCTTTAATACTACAATGACTGTGTAATATAAACTATTTATAAAAAGCCTTAAGATTAAATAATAAAGCTTTTAATAAAATAATAATTAAAATAAATAAAAAGAAATTATTTTAAAAGTATAATAATAAAAGTATTAAATAAAAAATTATAATTTTTAAAATAATAAATTAAGTTAAAGAGTTAATATATTATATATTAATTATTATAATTATATAGAAAAGTTTAACGCGTTATATAATATGTTTATTAAGTATATAATAAAAGGAAAATATTATTATTTTAATAGTATTTTATTTTAATAATACCTTATATTTTTATATGCTTTTTTAAGGAGTAATAAAGAAATGGGAATAATTTTAATAATAAAGAATGTATTTAATTAAGATTAATATTTTTTAAAAAAGCTAATTAAAATAATTTTAACAATATAAGTTATATTTTAATAAACTTTTTTTAATAAAGCTATTAAGTTATAAACGTTAAAAGAATAAATCGTTTATTATATAATATTTATTTTTTAACTTTATAACATAGCTTTTATAATTATAACAAATTTTATTTAATTAGTTTAATTTAATTAATTTTATTTAATTAGTTTTATTTAATTAGTTTTATTTAATTAGTTTTGTTTAGTTAATTTTGTTTAGTTAGTTTAATTTAATTTATACATATATATGTGCGTATATATATACGTATATAATAATGTGGTTAAGTTAAAAGCGATAAGTAATAAAGCTTTAATTATTACTTACTTTCTCGTATAATTTACTCCGCTAATAAATAGTGTATTAAAATAAAGCTTATATTGTTAAAATTACTTTAATTAACTCTTTTAAAAAATATATGCCTTAATTAAGTTAAGCTTATATTATTAAAGTTATTTTTATTTCCTTATTACTTTTTAAAAAAAGCATGTAAAAATATAAGGTATTATTAAAATAAAATACTATTAAAATAATAATACTTTAAAAGAAATAAATAAATGAAAATATATTTTACTTTTTTATTTAAGAAATAACGTTAATATATTTTATAATTAACCTGCTATTTTAATTAACCTATTACCTTTTTACTACCTCATAACTTTAATTAATGAAAAAATAACCATAATATATTCAAATTAATTAAAAATTAAATTAATCCTTTTTATTAAATGTCTTTATAACCTTTTAATAAGTTTTTATATTATGTTTTATTTTATTATATATTTCATAATATTTTATATTTCCTTTTATCCTTTTATAATAATTATTTTCTTTATCTTTAATTATATTTATAGGCTTAACATTTCCTGTTTATTTTTATAAAACTTAACCTTTCTCATAAATAAAAAATCTTCTTTTATATAAGCGTTTATTTTTTATTCTATAACGCTTATTAAATAAGTGATTTATTTTTTTTAATTTAATAATTTAATCTTTAAAAAGTATTATTTTATATATTATTTTATAATTAAATTTTAAGATTTCATTTAAGGCTTTTATAATTAATATTAAGGAATTAATTTAATAATTAATAATTTTATTTTTAATATAAATAAATTATAAAATTATATCTTTAAGGTTAATTAATATTTTTAAAATTTAAGATATATTAAGCAAATTATTTTTTAATAAGAAAGTTTAAATTATTAATGTTATATTAAGTTATAAAATAATATAATATATTTCACAATTAATCCGTTATTTTAATTAACCCGTTACTTTTTAACTTTTTTAACATTTACTTTATTTACTTATACATTTATTCATAATTATAATATATTTAAATTATTTAAAAATATTAAATTAAATCTTATTATTTAAACTTTAAAATAAAACTTATATTTTAGCGTTATATATATTATAGGAATTTATAATATCCCTTAATTTATTTTATATAATAGAATAAATAATATATTATTTAAATGTAATATTATTTATCCTTATTTAAAATTAACTTTAATAAAAGAGGAAATAATTATTAAATATATTCTTAATTTAAATATATAAATATTTCCTTTTTAAATTTAAAATATTAAAGAAATAATGAATATATTATTATGCGAACGTGATATGAAATATATTAGGAAGAATTAAACTTTTAATTTTATTAAATAATAATTAAAGCTTAAAACGCGTTTTAATTAAAGAATTAATTGTTAAAAAATCTTATTTAAAGATTTAAACGTATATTAGAAATGGTTTAACTTTATTTAAAATATAATTATAAAATATAATATATAAGAAAAAAATATTTATAACTTTAATAAAATTAAATTTATAATAAGTATAATTATATTAATAAAAATAATTATTATAAGCTTTAAAAGGAAATTAAGGTTTAAATAAAGTTAATAAAATAATTAAGAATAGTTTATAATTATATAAGTTATTAATTTTTAAAATTAAGTTATTTCTTTATAAATTATTATAATAAGGAAAAATTACCTTATATTTTAATATTATAATAGTAAATTTTTATTTAATTAGGTTATTTTAATTTTAAATAATAAATAAATAATAAATAAAATTATTATGGAATAATTAAAATATTTTAATAAGTATATTAAAACTTAAATAAAAGGTTTAAAATATTTACTTATTTTAAATAATTATAAAAGCCATTATTCTTTAAATTTTAATTAATTTTACTATAGTAATGATATTATTTCTCTTTATATGCTTGCTTATTTATTTTATAAGTTTTAATCTTTTAATATAGGCATTTTTATCATTTTAAAACGCATATATAATATTAAAATTAAAGCTTTAATATAATAATTTATAATATATATTATAAAAGAAAATTTCTTTATTATTTTTATAACGCATTTTTTATTGCTTTTATAAAAGATAATATTTAATTTAATTTTAAAAATATTAGTTTAATTTTATTAAATTTAAATTATATTATTTTATAACTTAATATAATATTAATAATCTAAACTTCTTTATTAAAAAATAATTTACTTAATATATTTTAAATTTTAAAAATGTTAATTAACTTTAAAGATATAATTAAATAATTTATTTATATTAAAAATGGAATTATTAATTATTAAATTAACTCCTTAATATTAATTATAAAAGCTTTAAGTAAAATATTAAAGGCTATTTATAAATTAATACATTAAATAATAGTTTTAATAAATTAAATGTTAAAATTAAAAGAAATAAATTACTTACTTAATAAATATCGCAAAATAAAAAATAAATATTTATATAAAGGAAAATCTTTTATTTATAAGGAAGGTTAAGTTTTATAAGAGTAAAAAGGAAATATTAAAGTTATAAATATAATTAAAAATAAAGAAAATAATTAATATAAAAGGATAAAGGAAAGTGTAAAGCGTTGTAAAATATATAGCAAAATAAAATATAATATAAAAATCTATTAAAAGGTTATAAAGACGTTTAATAAAGAAGATTAATTTAATTTTTAATTAATTTAAATGCGTTATAGTTGTTTTTTCATTAATTAAAATTGCGAAATAGTAAAAAGGTAGCGGGTTAATTATGAAATACGTTAATTTAAATTTAATAAAATTAAATTAATATTTTTAAAGCTAAATTAAATATTATCTTTTATAGAAATAATAAAAAATATATTATAAAAGATAATAAAAAATCCTCCTTTATATATATTATAAACTATTATATTAAAGCTTTAATTTTAATATTATATATATATTTTAAAATGGTAAAAATGCTTATATTAAAAGGCTAAAGCTTATAAAATAAATAAAAAAGCATATAAAAAAGTATAATATTATTATTACAATAAAATAATTAAAATTTAAAGAATAATAACTCTTTTAATCATTTAAAATAAATAAGTATTTTAAACCCTTTATTTAAGTTTTAATATATTTATTAAAATATTTTAACCAATTTATAATAATTTTATTTATTATTTATCTATTATTTAAAATTAAAATAACCTAATTAAATGAAAATCTATTATTGTAATATTAAGATATAAGATAATTTTTCCCCGCTATAATAATTTATAAAGAAATAACTTAACCTTACGAATTAACGATTTATATAATTATAAATTATTCTTAATTACCTTATTAACTTTATTTAAGCCTTAATTTCTTTTTAAAGCTTATAATAATTATTCTTATTAATGTAATTATATTTATTATAAACTTAAGTTTATTAAAGTTATAAATATTTTCCTTTTATATATTATACTTTATAATTATATTGTAAATAAAGCTAAACTATTTCTAATATAAAGGTAATAAAAAATCTTTTTTAATAATATATATTATAAATTATTATATTAAAGCTTTAATTTTAATATTATATATACGTATGAAAATGAAAAGAATGCTTATATTAAAAGGTCGAAATTTATAAAATAAATGGGAAAGTATATAAAGAGGAATAATAATATTATTATAATAAAACTTATTAAAATTTAAGGAATAATACCTTTTATAATTATTTAAAATAAGTAAATGTTTTAAATCCTTTATTTAAGTTTTAATATATTTATTAAAATATTTTAAGTATTTTATAATAATTTTATTTATTATTTATTATTTACTTAAGATTAAAATAACTTAATTAAGTGAAACTTTATTATTATAATATTAAAATATAAGGTAATTTTTCCTTATTATAATAATTTATAAAGGAATGGCTTAATCTTAAAAATTAATATTTTATATAATTATAAATTATTCTTAATTATTTTATTAAATTTACTTAAGCTTTAATTTTTTTAAAGCTTATAATAATTGTTTTTATTATTATAATTATATTTATTATAAATTTAATCTTATTAAAGTTATAAATATTCTTTTTTTATATATTATATTTTATAATTATATTTTAAATAAAGTTAAATTATTTTTTATATGCGTTAAAATTTTTAAATAGAATTTTTTAATAATTAATTCTTTAATTAAAATATTTTTTAAACTTTAATTATTATTTAATAAAGTTAAAGGCTTAATTCTTTTTAATATATTTTATATTATATTTATATAATAATATATTTTTTTAATGTTTTAAATTTAAGGAAAATATATTTATATAAGTATTATTATTTTAATAATATTTTACATTTTTACGCGTTTTTTTAAAAAAATAATAAGGAAATAAAAATAACTTTAATAATATAGTTTTAATTTAATTAAGTTTTATATTATTTAAAAGAGCTAATTAAGGCGATTTTAATAATATAAATTTTATCCTAATGCATTACTTATTAGCTAAGCAAATTAAGCGAAAAAGTAAGTAATAATTAAAGCTTTATCACGTGCTACCCTTAGCTTAACTATATTACCACACACATACACACACACACACACATACACACACACACATATATATACATACATATACATATATATATATACACACATATATACGCATATATGTACGTATAAATTAAAATAAACTAATTAAATAAAGTTAAATAAATAAAGTTAAATAAATTAAATTAATTAAATTAAACGAATTAAATAAAATTTATTATAATAATTATTATAAAGGTTATATAAAAAAAATGTTATATAATAAGCGATTTGCTTTTTTAACGTTTATAACTTAATAGCTTTATTAAAAAAAGGTATATTAAAATGTAAGTTATATTATTAAAATTATTTTAATTAAATTTTTTAAAGAATATTAATTTTAATTTAATATATTTTTTATTATTAAAATTATTTCCGTTTTTTTATTACTCTTTTAAAAAGGCGCGTAAAAATGTAAGGTATTAGTAAATAAAATATTATTAAAATAATAATACTCATTTATATATTTAAGTTAAAAATATATTTAATAATTACTTTCTTTTTTATTAAAGTTAACTTTTAATAAAAAGGTATAATATTAACTTTAAATTATATATTATTTATTTTATTATATAAAGTAAATTAAGGAATATTATAAAGTTTAATAATATATTTTAAGTTAAGTTTTTAGTTTTATTTTAAAGCTTATATAATAAAGTTTAATTTAAATTTAATAAATAGTTTAAATATATTATGGTTATAAAAATGTATAAGTAAATAAAGTAAGTGTTAAGAAAGTTAAAAAATATTTAAGTTAATAAAGTGTTTAAGTTAATTATAAATTATGTTATTTTAAATTATATTTAAATATTTAATAAATATTTTAATTATTATAATATTTGTTAAAAAATATTTAATTTTTTAAATATTTTAAGGTTATTTTACATATTATATATTTTAATAATTTAAAGAAAATATACGTTATTTGTTTTAATAATAAAAGAAAAGTTTAGTAATAATTATTAATAAGTAATAATGTTTTCGTTAGTATTAATAACTTAAGTTTTAATAAAGTTAAAAAGTATATAATGTTATTTAATAAAATAAGCCTTATTATTAGCTTTAATATTTATAAAAATATTAATATTATAATATTATTTATTAAGATAAGCTTTTTATTGTTTAATAAAGTATATTTTATTGTTATAGTTAATTCTTTATTAAATAGGGTTAAAGCGTAAGTTTTACTTTTTATTTTAAGAAATTTGCTTTAACCTTTTAACATTTCTTTATTTAAGAAAGTATTTAATCTTTTATTTAAGCGCTTAAATATATAGTTCATTTAAGTTATATTAAAAGTATATTATTAAGTTATTTTTATATGCTTTATAACGATATGCTTTATAAATAAGGTATTAAGTATTAGCTTTATTTTAATAAATATTTTTGCGTTAATTTATAAATAGCTTTCTTTTATTATATTAGTAAATTCATTTATTAATTTATATATATAAGCTTAATGATTTAATTATATAATTTATTATTTATTAGCTTTAAAAAACGTTTTTAATTTATAGTAAAGGTTAAAACTTATTTATTATTAAAATCTTATAGCATATATTACTTATTTCTTTAAAGTATAAGTATTTAAATAATAAAAGTAAATCTTAGCTTATAAATATAGTTTAAGTTAGCTTTTTTATGTTAATTCTTAACTTAATTATTAAGGAAAAATAATATTAATTAGGAAATAAATAATATAAGTGGTATAATTTATAATAAGGTTCCTTAAAATATTATTTAATCTTTTAAAGCGTTTTATTAAAGGTATATATTATTTATTTTTATATTATTATATCTTATATATTATATGTTAACTTATTAATATAAAGTAATTAATAATATTATAAGTTATTTATATAAACTTTTTAATCTTTTATTAATAATTTTTAAGTATTTCATAAATTTAATAATAATTTAAAATACTTAAACCTTTATTTTATAAAATTCTTTATTAATTTATTAATAAATATTTGATTTATAACTAAATAAAATATTTAAAACGTTTTTAAAATATGCCTTTATTATAATTATATGTTTTATATATTTATATAATTAAGCTTTATATTAATTTATTTCTTTTCTCTTATAATTAGTTCAATTATTTATTAATTATTATTATAAATCTTTTATTTAGTTTTTAAAATAATTTATATATCTTTAAATAATTATTATAAAGTTATTATCTTTTTTATTATATTTAATATATTAAGTAATTTAATCTTTATTATAAAAGTTAATATTATTAATAAGTGGGTTATTTTTAAGTTATTAGTTTATTATATAAGTTTATAATGTATTTATAGGATAATTATTTAGTTTTTATATCATTTATAAATAATATATTATTTGTAATTATTAAAGCTTAAGATTTAATATTTTTACCCTTATATATAATATATAAGGTATGTATTATATATAAATATTTTATTATTTAATTAATTATTATTATATGTTTAAAGTTAAGATTTGTTAAATAATGAGAAAGTTATATAATTATATATATAATGTTTGGCTTAATTATAATAATTATATAAAGAATAAATCCTATGCGCTTTTAAAAAGTTTTTATATTTATTTTAAAAACTTTTCTTATATATATTTAAAGAGTGTTTTAAAGGGTAAAGGAGTTAATAATACTTAACTTTTATTAATTAAGTTAAAACCTTTAAACGATTTTCTTAATGTATTCATTATAAAATAAAGTAATAATTCATTATTTCTTTTTTTTAATTATTTTAATTTTGAAATATTAGTTAATTAATCCTTAGCTTTTTATTTTATATAAGCTCGTAAAGCGTTTAATTAATTTTTATATCTTAATTATATATTTAAAAGCGTTTATTATTAATATATTATTTATATATATTAATATATAAACTATTTAATTAAATATATAAAATAATTAACGTAATTTACAATTAGCCCGCCATTTTAATCAACCCGTTACTTTTTAACTTTTTTAATATTTACTTTATTTACTTAACGTAATTCATAATTAACTCATCCTTTTAATTAACTTGTTCATTGTTAACTTTTTTAATATTTATTTTATTTACTTATATATTTTTTATAACCATAATATATTTAAATTATTTAAAGGGATTAGATTAAACTTTGTTATATAAGCTTTAAAATAAAACATAAACCTTTATATTATATATGTTATAAAAATTTATAACGTTTCTTAAATAGTTTTATGTAATAAAATTAACGGCATATAACTAAAGGAAAATATTATACCTTTTTATTAAAGGTTAATTCTAATAGAAAAGGAAATAATTATTAAATATATTCTTAACTTAAATATATAAATATTTTCTCTTTAAGTTTAAAATGTTAAAAAAATAATAAATGTATTATTATATAAACGTAATATAAAACGCGTTAAGAAAGATTAAGCTTTTAACTTTATTAAATAATAACTAAAGCTTAAAACGTGTTTTAATTAAAGAATTAATTATTAAAAAATTTTATTTAAAGATTTAAATATATATTAAAAATGATTTAACTTTATTTAAAATATAATTATAAAATATAATATATAAAAGGAAAATATTTATAACTTTAATAAGATTAAGTTTATAATAAATATAATTATAATAATAAAAATAGTTATTATAAGCTTTTAAAAAAATTAAGGCTTAAATAAACTTAATAAAGTAATTAGAAATGGTTTATAATTATATAAGCTATTAATTTTTAAGGTTAAGCTATTCTTTTATAAATTATTATAACGAAGGAAAATCATCTTAAATTTTAATATTATAATAATAAACTTATATTTAATTAGGTTATTTTAGTTTTAAATAGTAAATAAATAATAAATAAAATTATTATAAAATAGTTAAAATATTTTAATAAATATATTAAAACTTAAATAAAGGGTTTAAAACGCTTATTTATCTTAAATAGCTATAAAAGCTATTATGTTTTAAATTGTAATAAATTTTATCGCAATAATAATATCATTCCTTTTTATATGCTTTCTTATTTATCTTATAAGCTTTAACCTTTTATTATAAACGTTTTTATTATTTTAAAACATATATATAATATTAAAATTAAAGCTTTAATATAATAATTTATAATATATACTATAAAAGAAGATTTTTTATTACCTTTTCTAACGTATTTTTTACTATTTTTATAAAAGATAATATTTAATTTAACTTTAAAGATATTAATTTAATCTTATTAAACTTAAATTATATTACTTCATAGCTTAATATAATGTTAATAATTTAAAGTTTTTTATTAAAAGAGAATTTGCTTAATATATTTTAAATTTTAAAGATATTAATTAATTTTAAAGATATAATTTTGTAATTTATTTATGTTAAAAATAAAATCATTAATTATTAAATTAACTTCCTAATATTAATTATAAAAGCCTTAAATAAAATATTAAAGATTATTTATAAGTTAATATATTAAAAAGCAATTTTAACGAATTAAATATTTAAATTAAAAGAAATATATTATTTATTTAATAGGTATTATAAGATAAAAAATAAATATTTATATTAAGAAAGATCTTTTATTTATAAAGAAAGTTAAACTTTATAAAAGCAAAGAAAAGATAATATACTTTATTTTATTATGAATTTATATTTAATTTTAAATAATAATTTAAGCAAATTAATTCAAACATTTAATATTTTTTCTTAATTAATAAATCATTTTATAAAATGCTTAGTTATATCTTTAAAACGTTAATATAAATAAACAAAGGTTTAAAATATAATTTATTATAATTTAAAGAAATAAAATAAACTTTAAACTTAATAAAGCTATTAATAAATCCATTAAAAATAACAAATAATAAGTTAAACATTAATATTTATATTAAGAAAAGAACGATAAATTATATAAATAACGTTTTAAAGAATATAAAACCTTTTAATACTAATTATAAAATTAAATAATTAAATAATAAATAATATAAAGAAATCTAAGCTTTTTACTAAATACTTACTTAAAAACAACTAAAATCAAAAATTAATATTTATAAATAAAAAGTTAAAGAAATTTATTATAAAAAGAAAACTTATCGTTAAAAGGAAAAAAAGCTAAAAATAATAATTAATTAAAAGATATTATAATAATATTAATTAATTTATATTTCTTATAAAGAAGTTAAAAGCTTATAGAATAATTTACTAATAATTACGTAGCTTTTAAAATATTTATCATTTTTAAAATTAAAAAATATTTATTTTTAAAGAATATAATAATAAATAATTATAAATTAATTAATTTAATTAATAATTAAAAGCTCTTAATATTAAATTTATTTAAACTTATTAATAAATTAAATATAATTTAAATAAATATTATAAACTTCTTAATTTTTAAAACGAAAAAACATATAATTCTTAAATGCATTATAAATAAATTAAAGCTTAATATATATAATTTAATATTAATAAATATAATAATAATAAAAGGATTTTATATAAATATTATTTTTAAGGTTAAACTTTAATTAATAAATATATAATATAATAATTAAAATTATACTTTACGTTTTAATACATTAAAAAGAATAATATAATAAAATAATTTATACGTAAATATAACCTAACTTTTTTAAATATAAGCTTATTTTTATTTATTTATTTATTTTATTAATATTTCTAATAATTATTTTATTAAATATGCTTATAAACGTAATTAAAATAATAAATATATTAAAGATTAATTAAAAACGTAATGTGAAATTATTATTATAAAAGAAAAGGTTAATTGTTTTACTTAATGTGCGGAAAACACGTTTATATATTAAATATTATTATGTGATAAGTGTATAATAAGTGCGCTTTTTATTATTTTAACTAATAATATTACTAAGCCTCGTAAAGCTTTAATTACTTATACGTAATATATAAAAACCTAATAAAAATTTACTAAAGCTATAAGAAAATTTAAAAAACCTTTAACGTAATTTACAATTAAATCGGCTACTTAATTAACTCCGTTATTTTCTACTACCTCGCAACTTTAATTAAGTAAAACACAATTATAATGCATTAAAATTAATCATAAATTAAATTAATCTTTTTTATTAAATGTTTTTATAATTTCCTAATAAATTTTTATATTATATTTTATTTTACTATATATTTCATAATATTTTATATCTTTCTTTACCCTTTTATAATAATTACTTTTTTTACTTTTAATTATATTTATAACCTTAACATTTCATTTTTACTCTTATAAAAGTTAATTTTCTTTATAAATAAAAAATCTTTCTTTATATAAGTATTTATTTTTTATTTTATAATGTTTATTAAATAAATAATTTGTTTTTTTAACTTAATAATTTAATCCTTAAAAAGCATTATTTTATATATTATCTTATAATTAAACTTTAAAATTTTATTTAAGATTTTTATAATTAATATTAAGGAATTAATATAATGATAAATGATTTTATTTTTAACGTAAATAAATTACTTAATTATATTTTTAAGTTTAATTAATATTTTTAAAATTTAAAATATATTAAATAAATTCATTTTTAATAAGAGAGTTTAAATTACTAATATCGTATTATGTTATAAAATAATATAATTTAAATTTAATAAAATTAAACTAATGCCTTTAAAGCTAAATCAAATATTATTTTCTATAAAAATAATAAAAAACATATTATAAAAAGTAATAAAGAAATTTTCCTTTATAACGTAAGTTATAAACTATTATATTAAAACTTTAATTTTAATATTATATATATGTTTTAAAATAGAAAAAATGCTTATATGAAAAGGTTAAAGCTTATAAGATAAATAAAAAGGTATATAAAAAATAATATTATTATTATAGTAAAATTTATTAAAATTTAAGGAATAATAACTCTTATAATCATTTAAAATAAATAAATATTTTAAACCTTTTATTTAAGTTTTAATATATTTATCAAAATATTTTAATTATTTCATAATAATCTTATTTATTATTCATTTATTATTTAAAATTAAAATAATTTAATTAAATAAAATTTTATTATTATAATATTAAAATATAAAATAATTTTTCCTTATTATAATAATTTATAATGAAATAGCTTAACCTTAAAAATTAAGAACTTATATACTTATAAATTATTCCTAATTATTTTATTAAATTTACTTAAGCCTTAATTTCTTTTCAAAGCTTATAATAACCATTTTTATTACTATAATTATACTTATTATAAACTTAATCTTATTAAAGTTATAAATATGCTTCTTTTATATGTTATATTTTATAATTATATCTTAAATAAAGCTAAATCATTTCTAATATATATTTAAATCTTTAAATAGGATTTTTTAATAATTAATTCTTTAATTAAAATATATTTTAAGCTTTAATTATTATTTAATAAAATTAAAAGCTTAATTCTTTTTAATACGTCCTATATTACGTTTACGTAAGAATATATTTACCATTTTTTAATATTTAAAACTTAAGGAGGAAATACTTATACATTTAAATTAAAAATATATTTAATAATTATCTTTTTTTCCGTTAAGGTTAGCCTTTATTAAAGAAATATAATATTAACTTTAAATTACATATCATTTATTTTATTGCATAAAATAAATTAAGGGATATTATAAGTTTTTATAATATATTTAAAGTTAAGATATAAGTTTTACTTTAAAGCTTAAATAATAAAATTTAATTTAATTTCATTAAATAATTTAAACATATTATAGTTATGCAAAAATATATAAATAAATAAAATAAGTATTGGAAAAGTTAAAAGTAAGTGATTTAATTAAGTAGCCGACTTAATTATAAATTACGTTAATATAAATAATTAAAATATTTAAGATTAAAAGCTTTTTAAACATTAATATATAAAGCTTAAAATATAAAAATTAATGAAATTATTAAAATTAAATATAAATATTATATAATTATATATACTTATTAAATTATTAATCGTTAATTATTAAAAAAACATTTAATTAAGCCTTTTTAAAAAAATATTTAAAACTTATTCTTTTATAAATAAATATTAAATAATAATAATTATATAACTTTAATTATTCGAAAAAGTTATATAAAAATAATTTAAACTTAATATATATAAAATATAAAATAATAACGAACGTGTTATATTTTTATATTAAGAAATAATTAAATTTAAATAAAGTAATGTTATTTTAATAATATTGCATTTTAATAATACCTTATATTTTTCGCGCGTCCTTTAAAAGATTAGTAAAGAATTAGAAATAACTTTAATAATATAGGTTTAATTTAAATAAGATATATATTTTTTAAAAGAGTTAATTAAGCTAATTTTAATAATATAAGTTTTATTAAAATGTACTTTCTTTTAAATGTTGTAATAAAGTAAGAACGTAAGTAACTAAAGCTTTTTATTACGTGTCGCTTTTAGCTTAATTATTATATACATATAAATATATATATACGTACGTATATATAAACTAAATTAAATTAACTAAATTAAACTAATTAAATTAAACTAATTAAATTAAATTAATTAAATTGGATTAATTAAATTAAATTTGTTATAATAGCCGTTTTTATATAAGGGAAAAGGTATTAACGCGCGATTAATAATAATTACTTATCGGTTTTTAAATTTAAAAATTAAGGGGTTATTATTAAAATGCAATATTATTAAAATAACATTACTCTTTAAATAATAAGTTAAACAAAAAAAATTAATTTAAAAATTTTACTTAATTATATATATAAACTTATTAAAGATATAAAACGAATAAATTAAAAAGTAATAAATTATACGTTTAAAATATTATTTAAAACAAAACTTTTTAAAAATTTATAACTTAAAAATACTTTAATAATAACTTAATTAATTAATAAAAGCTTAAGTTTTATATATTATATATATTTATTAATTAAAATATTTAATAATTAATTTAAATAATATTTTAAATTTTAAGTAATGTTATTTTAATAATAATGCATTTTAATAATTTTTTATATTTTTAATAACTTATTTATAAAACTTATAAGGAAAATGAAAATAACTTTAATAATACGAGGTTAATTTAATTAAAATTTATATTATTTAAAAGGCTTTATTAAAGCGGTTTTAATAATATAAATCGCATTTTAATGCATTTTCGTTTAAACGTTTAAATTAAATATAAAAGCTTATAATAATTAAAGCTATTATTACGTAACTTTTTTTAATTAACCGGTTATTATAATAACTTTTATAATAAGTTTAATTTAATTAATTTAATTTAATTAGTTTAATTTAATTAGTTTAATTTAATTTATTCGTATATACGTACGTATATATATATATATATACCGTATATAAGTATAATAATGTGGTTAAGTTAAAAGCGATACGTAATAAAAAGCTTTAATTACCTACGTTTTTACTTTATTATAACGTTTAAAAGAAAATATACTTAAATAAAATTTATATTATTAAAGTTACTTTACTTAACTTTTCTAAAAAATATATAACTTAATTAAATTAAGCTTTTATTATTAAAGTTATTTTTATTTCTTTATTATTTCTTAAAAAAAAGCGCGAAAAATGTAAAGTATTATTAAAATGTAATATTATTAAAATAATATTACTTTAAATTTTATACCTTAGAAATTTTTAAAGTACTTAGTAATAATTTATACTTAAATTAAAGTAATATGTATATATACATATATATATATATATAACTATAAAACATATTTGCTAAAAAAACAAAAATATAATATAAATAAAAGAATATTTAAAATAATAAAGAAAACTTATATAAAATATTTAATAAAATATTAAGCTTTTAATTTATATTAAATATAAATCTTAAAAAAATATTTACTATATAAAATATATAATTTAATAAAAAAACCTTTTATATATTAAAGTTTAAACGCTTTATAATTAATTTAATAATATTATAAATTAATAAAGTAAATAAGCTTAAAGAACAACTAATATATAAAGAAATATTTAAAGTATTAAACCTATAAGATATAAAATTATTAAGTTATTAAAAACCTAAACAAATTATTACATAATTTATAAGTAAATCTTTTAACCCTTAAAAGATCTTAAAACTAATAATAAAAAATAATACTTTATTAAATATTAAGTAAATATTTTAATGAATTATAAGCCTTAAAAAAACCCTTTTAAAGAAAAAATATTTAATTAATAATATTTAATAAGTATTAAAAATGCTAATAATATAAATAAAAGTAATATATTAATATTATTATTATTATATAATAAAGAATACTTTAAAAGTTTTTAAATAATAGTGTATATTATAATAAAGCTTATTAAACCTTTATATAAAAGTAAATAGTTTAAAAGTTAAAAACTTAAAAAAACTTAAATACCTTTACCTTTACTATCTTAATTTATAAAAATAAGGATATAATTATCCTATTTATTAAATTAAAATAATTTAATTTCTTAAAAATATTTTTATTTAATTAATAAAAAACGCTTTACTAAAGAAATTATAAATATTAAATATTATATATAATAATCTTTATAATAATATATTAAAAAAGCGTTAAGGAAATTAACATAACCTTAAATAAATTAAAAATATATTAGGATAAGCTTTTAAAATTATCATTAAAAATATAAAAAATTAATAAGTTACTTATTAAGCAAATAATTTTATAAACATGTTAAAGAAAAAAGTTTAAATATTTAATAAGAATAATATATATTATATAATAAAGCAAAATAAAGTAAAAAATATCTCGCTTTTTTAAAATAAATATTTATATATAAATTTAATAAAAATAATTATTTAAAGAAAAATAAATCATAATTAATAATATAAAATAATCTTTAATATTTAATACTTTAAGATATATATGTTATAACATTTATAACAAAATCTTTTTATATTACAATAACATTAATTTTAAAATTTAATATAAATATTTAATAATTTAATATAAAAATGTATTTATAAATATTCTTTAAATAAAAAAGAAATAATTATTATATAACTTTTAAAAGA
>JAMAKT010000153.1:0-34372 GCA_023628415.1 Hypoxylon sp. PDH2405 | reverse complement strand
AAATATATTTATATAATATAAAAACTTAAAATTAAATATATTAAAAGTTTTAGAAAAAAGTTATTTTAAATATAAGTTATAAAAAAGTAAACTTTATTAAGATTTATAAAAAAGGTAAATATAAATAAAACGTATAAGTTAATACCTTATATTAATATATTTAATAAGGCTTAATACACGTTAGGCTTAATTGGAATTAATTAATAAGGAAATCCTTTAAACTTTTATTAAAATTTTTAAGGAGCCTTTTTATTAATAAAACTACTTTAATATTAATTTTAAAAATTATTTTAACTATTTTATCTTAAAGATTAACTTTAATAATCTTATTTACTTTATTATTAATAATAATCTTTACCTTATTAATACTTTCTATTCTATTATTAATAATGCTCTTTATTTTATTATTAATAATGTTTTTTACTTTATTATTAATAATATTTTTTACTTTATTATTAATAATGCTTAATTTTAACTTTAATTCCTTAAGCTTTAACGAGTTAATCTTATTATATATATTTATTAACTTAATAATATTTTATATTAATAATTTTCTTAAATATTATTAATTATATATTTAAAAATAATCCTTTCATTAAATCAAATATTCTAATACTTTCTTATCTTTTATTACGTTAACTTATTATTTAATAAATTTCTTTATTTTATATAAGATTTATTTATTATTATCTCCTTATATAATAATCCTTTTAGCTTAAGATTTTTATTATTTATATAAATTTATGCCTTATAAAATTTTATATAAATAAATAATAAAAATTACTTTATATATTCTTTAATATAATAATATATTAATCTTATATATTAAATTATTAATTTAACATATAATTAATAATGATTTAATTTATTAAATTAATCATTTTCTTAATGATTTATTTAATAATATATATTCCTTATATAATTTAAAATATATTATTTCCTTAATTTTAAAGTTTATAAATTTATATTTGAAATTATATTTTATTTTTGCATTAGTTATTATATAATTAATTATGGCTTTTATCTTAACTTAATATAATTTACGTATAATTTTAAAATTAATTATATTAATTAATATCATAAATAAAATATAAGATTTAAATCACGTGCTCTCACATGTGATTTTATGGGTAGCTTTATACATATATTTAAAGCGCGCCGCTCATTAAGAATAAAGCTTTTTTTTACTTAATAAATTATACCGTTTAATTATGTAAGAGCTTTAGTATTATAATAACTATATAATAATTATAAGCTTAGAAATATTTAATACTAATACTTTAAGTAATCTTTTATATATAAATTTATTTTAAAATCTTATTCCTTTTCTTTATTAAAGAGTTAATTACTTAATTAATTTTTAAAAGTAAATTATATCTTAATTTTATTAATTATAAAAACCTTTAATAAACCTTTTAAATATATTAAATGTTTGGGTATTTATAACTTTATAAATTAATATTATTATTTAATATAATTTATAAAGGAATATAATATATAATAATATATTAATCCTAAATAATTTAATGAATTAATAAAAGGCTTAGAACTTATTTAAGCTTCCATTATAAAAAAGGAAATTTAAAAGCATATTAATAAATATATTAGCAACTTTATTAAACATAATCGTTAAATAATTAAAGTTGTAAAAAATATAAAGAAAAATTAAGATATATATTAAGTAATTATTATAATAACTTATTTACATTCTTTAATATATATATAAACACTTAAAGTTAAAATAAGTGAGTTATTAAATGTTTTAATGCTTTTAACGCCTTAATTAACCTTAAAAAGCTTATTAATAAATATGTTAAATATTATTATAATCTTAGAAATCTTAGAATTAAAAGCATTAAATAAAATTAAGCTATAAATTTTCTTTAAGATAACTTTATTTAATTAAAAAAGTAATAAAAAAGAGTATAACCTTATTAAGGAATGTTATATAAGTATTTTAATTTAAGTTAAGAAGATAATTAATTTAAAAATTATAAATACTATATTATTTAAATTATAGCATTAAGGATAATATGATTTATAAAGTATAATTAAAATCCTTAAAGATAACTTAATATTATTACATATTAAAATATTCATTTAAATATAAAAGAAATATTATAAAATATTTGTAAAGGTTAGAATATTAAGCTTTTTATTATTAATATAAGCATTTGAATATATTTAAATATATAAAGAAGCAAAAGCCTATCATTTATTTAATATAAAAGAATTACTTAATATTAAGATTTTCTTTGAGGTAGTAAAAGTATGATTTACCCTATTATAAACTTATATTTAATTTTAAATAATGGTTTAAGTAAATTAATTAAAATACTTAATACTTTTTCTTAATTAACAAATCATTTTATAAAATACTTAATTATATTTATAAGATATTAATATAAATAAAAAGGGATTTAAAATATAATTTATTATAATTTAAGGAAATAAAACAAACTTTAAATTTAATGGAGTTATTAATAAATTTATTAAAAATGATAAATAATGAATTAAATATTAATATCTTTATTAAGGAAAGAATGATAGATTATATAAATAAACCCTTAAAAAGTATAAGATATTTTAATTTATTATAACTAATAAAATTAATTATAAAATTAAATAATTAAGTAATAAATAATATAAGGAAATTTAAATATTTTATTAAATGCTTATTTAAAAATAACTAAGAGTAAAAATCAACGCTTATAAATAAAAAGTTAAAGAAGTTTATTATAAAAAGGAAGTTTTTTATTAAAAGAAGAAGGAAGTTAAGGATAATAACTAACTAAGAGATATTATAGCAATATTAATTAATTTATATTTCCTATAAGGGAGCTTAAAGCTTATGGAATAATTTATTAAGGATTATATAGCTCTTAAAATATTTATTATATTTGAAATTAAAAAGCATTTACTTTTAAAGAATATAATAATAGATAATTATAAATTAATTAACCTAATTAATAATTAAAAGCTCTTAATATTAAGCTTATTTAAACTTATTAATAAATAAGACATAATTTAAATAAATATTATAAACTTCTTAATCTTTGAGATAAGAAAATAGCTAATCCTTAAATGCCTTACAAATAAATTAAGATTTAATATATATAATTTAATATTAATAAATATAATAATAATAAAAGAATTTTATATAAATATTATCTTTAAAGTTAAACTTTAATTTATAAATATATAATATAATAAATAAGATTATATTTTATATTTTAATATATTAAAAAAGAATAACATAATAAAATAACTTATATATAAATATAATTTAATTTTCTTTAAATATAAGCTTATTTTTATTTATTCATTTACTCCTTTAATACTTTTAATAATTATTTTACCAAACGTATTTATTAATATGGCTAAAATAATAAACATATTAAAAACCAATTAAAAGCATAACATATAATAATTTAATAAGGATTTATTAAGGCTATAAGAAAATTTAAAAGATTTTTAACATAAATACTTAAAACACTTAAGATTAAAAGCTCTTTAAGCGCTAATATATAAAGTTTAAAACGTAAAGATTAATAAAACCGCTAAAATTAAATGTAAATATTACGTAATTACGTATACTTATTAAATCATTAATTATAAACTATTAGAAAAACGCTTAATTAAACCTTTTTAAAGAATTATTTAGGACCTATTTTTTTATAAAAAAGAATATAAGGGATTACAAATACTACTTATAATTAAGGATAAATATAATAAAATACTTTTTATATTTCCTTTTATAAATAAAAATTAAATAACAATAACTATATAACTTTAATTATTTAAAAGAGCTATGCAAAAATAGTTTAAACTTAACATATATAAAATGCAAAGCAATAACAAACACATTATATTTTCGCACTAAAAGGTAATTAAATTTAAGCAATAAGTTAAATAAAAGGAAATTAACTTAAAAGTTTTACTTAACCATACATATAAACTTATTAAAGGTATAAAACAAATAAATTAAAAGGTAATAAACCACACATTTAAAATATTATTTAAAATAAAACTTTTAAAAAACTTATAGCTTAAGAACATTTTAACGATAGCTTAATTAATTAATAAAAGCTTAAACTTTATACATTATATACATTTGTTAATTAAAATATTTAATAATTAATTTAAGTAATATTTTAAATTTTACATCTTAGAAATTTCTAAGGCATTTATTAATAATTTATACCTTAATTAAAATAATTTATATACTTATAGTTATAAAATATATCTATTAAAAAAAGAAAGGAAATATAATATAAATAAAAAAGTATTTAAAATAATGAAAAGAACTTACGTAAAATATTTAATAAAATATTAAGCTTTTAATTTATATTAAGTATAAATCCTTAAAGAGAAAAGAATAATTATTATATAAGATATATAATTTAATAAAAAAACCTTTTATATATTAGAATTTAAATATTTTATAATTAATTTAATAATATTTTAAATTAATAAAATAAATAAACTTAAGGAATAATTAATATATAAAGGAATATTTAAAACATTAAATCTATAAGATATAAAATTATAAAGTTATTAAGAACTTAAGTAAATTATTAAATTAAGGGATATTATAATAAAGAAATAATTAAATAATTAATTATAAGCTTAAGATTTTATAAAGATATTTATAAACCTAAATTTAAATTTAAGTAATATATTAAATAAAGGAAAGCTTAATAAAAAAGGAGATAATTTACGAACGGATTTTTTAACCCTTAAAAAAACCTTAAAATTAAGAATGAAAAAGGATAATATTTCATTAAGTATTAAGTAAATACTTTAAGAGATTGTAAACCTTATAAGAAAGAACCCTTTTAAAAAGAAAATATTTAATTAACGGCTATACTTAGTAAGCATTAAAGAAAACGTTAATAATATAAATAGAAGTAATATACTAACATTATTATTATAATATAGTAAAGAATGCCTTAGGGATTTTTAAATAATATTATATATTATAATAAAGCTTATTAAACCCTTATATAAAAATAAGCAACTTAAAGGTTAGGAATTTAAAGAAGGAAATTTAAGTAATTTTACTTTTATTACTTTAATTTACAAAGATAAGGATATAATTATTTTATTTATTAAATTAAAATAGTTTAACTTTTTAAAGATATTTTTATTTAATTAATAGGAAGCTTTATATTAAAGAAATTATAAATATTAAACATTATATATAATAATCTTTATAATAATATATTAAAAGAATATTAAAAGAATTAACATAATTTTAAACAAATTAAAGATATATTAGGATAAGCTTTTAAAATTATTACTAAAGGAATATAAAGAATTAATTAATCACTTATTAAATAAATAGTTTTAAGAAAACATTAAGGAAGAAATTTAAATATTTAATAAAAATAATATATAGTATATAATAAAGCGAAATAAAGTAAAAAATACCCCATTCCCTTTAAAATAAATATTTATATATAAATTTAATAAAAATAATTATTTAAAGAAGTGTAAATTATAATTAATAATACGGGGTAATCTTTAATACTTAATACTTTAAAATATATACGCTATAACGCTTATAATAAAATCTTTTTACGTTATAATGGCATTAGCTATAAAACTTAATATAAATATACGATAATTTAATATAAAGAATATATTTATAAACGCTTTTCGAATAAGAAAAAAGCCAATTATTATATAGCTTTTAAAAGAATATAAAAATAAAGAAAGAAAGTATATAAAGCTATTAAAAGCATTATATAAACTATATAATTCTTCCTTACTATAGTATAAAGAAATAGTAAATACCTTAACATTAAAAGAGCTTATTATATTATTAAAAAAGCTATACCTATTTTATATACTTAATTAAAAAGTTTACATATTAATATATATGAATAATATATTAGTAATTAATGCTTTTAAACATATAATTAAGGTATAAAAAATAATTAACCGCCTTAAAAGCTTATATAAAATAAAAGATTAAAAACTAATTAATTAATATTTTAACATTAAAGTTATTAAAGATAAAAAGCAACATATTATTACATTACTTTATAATAAATACATTAAGAAAATTGCTTAAAAGTTCAACTTAGCCGATAAGAATTAAGTACCGTTAATTCCTTTATCTTTTAAAACACTCTTTAAAAATATAAGGGAAGCTTTTAAAGTAAACGTTAAAGCTTTTTAAGAACGCATAAAATTTATTCTTTACATAGCTATAATAATTAAGTTAAACGTTACGTACATAGTTATATAACTCTTTTATTATTTAACGAATTCTACGCTTAAGCATATAATAATAACTAATTAAATAATAAGGTATTTATATATAATACGTACTTTATATATTATATATAAGGGTAAAAATATTAAAGCTTAAGCTTTAATAATCGTAAGTAATGCGTTATTTACAAACGATATAAAAATTAAATAATTATCTCATAAATAAATTATAAGCTTATATAATAAACTAATAGCTTAAAAAACAATACGCTTACTAACAATATTAATTTTAATAATAAAGGCTAAACTACTTAATATATTAAATATAATAAAAGAAATAATGGCTTTATAATAATTATTTAGGAATATATAAATTAACCTAAGGAATAAATAAAAGATTTATAATAATAATTAATAAATAATTAAATTAATTATTAAAAAAAAGGAAAGAATTAATATAAAGCTTTATTATATTAATATATAAAATATATAATTACAATAAGAATATGCTTTAAAAACCTTTAAGGTGTTTTATTTACTTATAAATTAAATATTTACTAATAAGTTAATAAAAAATCTTATAAAATAAAGGTTTAAATATTTTAAATTATTATTAAATTTATAGGATATTTAAGAATTATTAATAGGAAATTAAGAAGCTTATATAAGTAACTTATAATATTATTAATTACTTTATATTAATAAGTTAATATATAAAGTATAAAATATAATAATATAATAATAAATAAAGTATATTTTTAACAAAGCATTTTAAAAGATTAAATAATATTTTAAATAGCTTTATTATAAGCTATATTATTTATATTACTTATTTTTTAATTATTATTATTTTTTCCTTAATAAATGAGTTAAGAATTAAATATAAAGGGGTTAGTTTAAGTTATATTTATAGGTTAAGCTTTACTTTTATTATTTAAATGCTTATATTTTAAAAGAGTAAATAATATATATTATAAGATTTGAATAATAAAAATATTATAAATTATACTATAAATTAAAGATGCTTTTTAAAGCTAATAAGCGACAAATTATATAACTAAATTATTTAGCTATATATATATTAATTAGTAATTAAGTTTATTAATATAATAAAAGAAATTATTTATAAATTAACGCAAAAGTATTTACTAAAATAAAGCTAATACTTAATGTTATAGCCATAAAACATATTACTATAAGGCGTATAAAGATAATTTAATAATATATTCTTAACATATTTTAAATAAGGTATATATTTAAGCGCTTTAATAAAAGGTTAAGCACTTCTTTAAATAAAGGAAGTATTAAAAGGTTATAATGAATTTTTAAGAATAAAGGATAAAGCTTAAACTTTAAAACCACTTAATAAAGAATTAACTATAATAATAAGGCATATTTTATTAAATGGTGGAAAGCTTATCTTAATAAGTAATATTATAATATTAATATCTTTATAAATATTAAAGTTAATAATAAAGCTTACTTTACTAAATAATATAAAGTTTATTTTAATAAACGATATTATATACTCTTTAACTTTACTAAGTTTTAAGTTATTAACATTAATAAAAGAATTATTATTTATTAACGATTATTATAAAGCTTTTTTATTATTAAAATAAATAACTTATATTTTCTTTAAGTTACGGTAATATATAACGTATAAAATAGCTTTAAAACGCTTAAAAGCTTTGGTTTTCTTTTTAATAAATGCTATAACGATTAAAGTATTTATTAATTATTTAAATATAATTTAAAAATATAAAAAAGTAATTAATAAAATAAATTAAAAGCTTAATTTAAATATACTTTAAATTTAAAGGATACTTAAATATAAGGTAAAATAGTTTATTATTTAATTATAAAGGTTTTATATAAGGAAGAAAAATTATAATAATTTAGTATGGAAAACCCCTCTTTAAATAAACGTAAAAAGCAATTAAAATAATAATTAATTACTTAATAATAAATGTAAATAATTTAAAAAATTAGCATATATTCTTAATATACTTAGAAAATAAAGTATATATTATAATATTACTTAAGAATTACGTATAATAAAATACACTACCCTATAACTTAATAAGCTTTATTAAAAATTAAAAAAAACCTAAGTAAAAAAATAATTTAAAAAATAATTAAAAGCTCTTAAGTATATATATATAAACTATAAAGCTTTATTTATTAATATTTTTAAAGTAATGTTTAACTTAAATAATTTATTAATAGCTTTTAAATTAGCTTTTATATCATTATTTTTATCATTATTATTAAAATTACTTTTCCAATGTTTAATAAGGCTTAGCGTATTATTATTAAAGGATTTCATAAGCTTTATCTTATTTTTTAATTTAATATTTAATAATTTAAGATTATAATAAATACTTTAAATAAATACCTAAGCGATTATATATAATATTTATATTTAATCATTTATTAATTAATTTTAACGTTTAAAAAAGAAATTAAGAAAATATAAATATTTACATAAAGCTTTAAAAAGGTGATTTCCTTTAAAATATTATATTATAAATATTAATAAATATGTTTAACATATTTATTACCATAATTAAAATATTAGAATTAAGCTATTAATAAGTTTAAAATAACTTATATAAGTTTATACTTATAACTTTTTTTATATTTAATACACTAATTACTTTATAAATTAAATAAATTTTTATACTTATATTTAATTTTACTACTTAACGCGCTTTTAATATATATATAATATAAATTATTTTAATAAATCTTTAAAGGCTTTTTACTTTTTATAACTACGCGCTTATAAGGAATTACTAAAAAATAATTACCTTAAGTAATTATTATAAGCATAACTTTATAAGGTTATAAAAGCGGAATATACTAAGCTTTACTTAAGATAATAATTTTTCTCTTACATTTATAAGTATTTAAAGGAAACATTAAAGGAATAACGGTTAGGATATAAAAAGGAATAAGAAAAAGAGCTATTTATTTATTAATAATAAAAGTAAATAACAGAATTAATGATTCATTATTTATAAAAATATTATAATTATTTATAAACGTTAAAATTATTAAAAGATAATTTAATAATTCCTTTATTTTAATTAATGGCTTATAAATAAAGGGATTATTAATAAGAGGTTTAATAAAGGGTTTAAGATTATTATTATTATTATTATTAAAAAGCTTAATGATTATATGCTTAAAAGGATTAATAAATAATAGGTTAAAGATATTTATAAGAGTAATTAAAGGAATAATTAAAGGAATAATAAAAGGAGTAATTAGTAGAACAATTGTTTTAATAATTACTAAAGTTATGGTAAAAATAAATAATTTAAATTTAATAAATATTAAAATAACTAATAAAGCTTAAGTAAATAATTTAGCTTTTATAATAATAATAGCGGCAATAATAATAAGCTTAACTTAACGGATTACTTAAGCTTTAATAAGGTTATTAATACATTTATTAAGCATATTAAATTAAAAAAGGAAGTAATTAAAAATAAAGCTATTTATAAATAATTTAAAAAATAAGATTAAGGAAAAGATTTAAAAGAGCTTATAATAAGGTTAAATTATATATAAGTAATTAAAAAAGCTTCGTATAGGTTATTTTAATGCTTTAAGAAATTATAAAGTTATTTATATATGCTTAAAAAATCATTATTAATTTAATTATAATGTTTTAAGCTTTTATACAAAGTTATTAAAATTATTTTATTAATTATTTTATTAAAAAGATAATTATATTATATAAGCATTACTCTTTAAGTAAAAGGATAAAACGCTCTTTTATTTATTTATTTCTTTTATTATATACTTAATTAATATGTTATATAATGCGTTAAAAAAGATTAAATAAAGCTAATTAAGTTATTATTAAATTAACCAATAACTTAATCCTAAGCTATATATAGTTAAGGGATATATTATAAATAAAATATAAGATTTAAATCATATGTTCTTACATATAATTTTATAAGCAACTTTATACATATATTTAAAGCGCGCCGCTTATTAAAAACAAAGCTCCTTTTTACTTAATAAATCATACCATTCAATCATATAAAAGCTTTAACACTATAATAATTGTGTAATAATTAATATATTTAATATTAATAAAATCGTTTATAACTTAAACTTATATATTACTTTATTTAGTAATTTATTTAATATTAATAATTTTATATTATTTAAATTATATTAAAAGGTTAGAATTATATTAACCTATATTTAATTTAATATTAAATAATAAAATTTAATAATAGTTTTAATATTTTAATTCTTTCTTTTAGTTTAATTATTTATTTAAGGGTAATAATTTATTAATATTATAAGTTTTATTTTTAATTTAGTAAATATTATTTATTATAATTTTAATATAAACTTTAAGTTATGATTAAATATTACTTTTAATAAAAGTTTTTAATTTAATATTATTAAAGCTTTAAGCATTAATAAGGCTTAATTTATTACTTTATATTTAATATTTTTTAAAATTAAAATGATTTTCTTATTAAATTTATATATGATTATTATTAATGTATTAAAAGTTATATATTCCTTTATTATTTATAATATATTCTTTAAAGTAATAATTAATAAATTAATAATAAAATCCTATATAATTATATAATAAGGCATTAAAATTAAGTTAATTAATAATAATTTTCTTAATGGCTTAAATTAATTAATTTTATTCTTTTAATAATGGGGATATTAATTAATATATTCTTAGATTTTCTTTAAAAGGTTTTAAATTAAAATGTTTTTAAGTTTTTAAATTATACGTTTTAATTTAAAATAATATTTTATATTATAAATAAGCTTAAGAAATTTTTTTATATATAAAGATAAGATTATTAATCTTTATTATTTTAACTTTATAATATAATATATAAAACCTTCTTTTAACTTATAATAATACCACTTTATTATATTTTTTAAAGGGTTTTATTTAATTAATTATAATATTTATTTTAATTAATATAATCTTTGGTTATTATTATAACCTTTAATTATTTTTTTCTTAAAGTTTTTATTAATTATAATCTTAATTGCGATATAATTAAATTCTTTAATTATATTATTTAATATTAACTTATATAAGTTATTTTATTTTATAATATTATTCATTAAATTTATTATTAATAGCTAAGATAATACGTTTAATATTAAATTTTTTTTTCTCAAAATATAAATTATATTTAAATTAAATTATAATAAATATAATAAAGCTATTATTAATTTATTATTCATTTTATTTATGTTAGTTATTTTTAAAATTATTTACTTTATTATGTTTTTAATGGCGTTATGATTAATTAATATAATAATTAGCTTAATATATAATTATAATTGGATTTTATGTTAATAATAAGTTTAAATTAAGCATATTACTTTTAATTTAATAACTATATAACTTAATTTACCTTTAGTAAAAACCTTTAATAAAAATGAAATAAAATAGATTTTATTTATAGGAATATTCTTTTTATCTTATTTTTTATTTAAGTAAAATATTATAACTTTATATTTTCACTATTTTAAAGCATTAATCTTTAAAAATATAATATTATTATAATCTTAATAAATAAGTTTTAAAGGATTTATTAATTCTTTTTGAAATATTTTAAATAATTTCTTTTTAAGATTTAATAACTTAAAATTATTTCTTCTAATATATTTATATTTGGTTATAACTTTTAACGAAATTTCCGCCTTTTTTCTTTTAATTATAAGTATTATAATCTTATATTCCTATAATAATAACATTTTTTATTAGAATTATAAAATATATTTGCGTAAAAAGGTAATTATATTAATATATGTTTTAAGGTTAATTAATATTATTAATATCTTAATTTTTTATAAAGCTTTAATGTGTTTGGGTATAATAAATATATCTTAATTATTAATATTAAATTTAAATAATTAAATTATGTTAAAATTAATAAATAACTTTTTTAAATTTAAAGTTAATCCAACCTTATTAAATAATTTAAACATTTTATTAAAATGTTTAATATATTCTTTTATTATATTATTATAAATAATAATATTATTAATATATGCTTTAATAAAATGTTTAAATAACTTTAATTATTGGTTTATAAATTGTTAATTAAAAAAAGGTAAATTTTTAAAGCTTATTAAGGCTATTTTTAAAATCTTTAATCCTTTAGGTAAAATAACTATTATTTTATTACAATATCTTTTAGCAATTAATAATTAATAAAAGTATTAAAATATGTTAATAACGCTAAAAAATTTCTTATCGTTTAATTATAAAATAATATTTTCTTACTTTAAAAAAAATAGCTATTAATTAAAATAAACTTATTAAGGTTTTTAAAATTAATTACTATTTTATCTTTTCATTTATTGTTAATTATTTGTTAAATAATAAAATAAGAATATTTAAATAAGGTAGGTTTTCTTATTTAATTTATTTTTCTTTAATTATAAAAATTATTAAAAGTTTAGTTTAAAAGTTCTTTATTTTAAATCCTAAGCAAATATATTTAATTTACTTTATAGTATTTTTATTAATTATTAATAAATTTAATAATTATTTTCTCATTTTTTAATAGCTTAATAATATCTTTATTTTTTTATATTTTATATTTCTTTAATACCTTAATTAACTTTTTAACAAAAGTTAAATTAATATTATAATAATATATTTTATGCTTAAATAATATTTTAAGTATTTCTTTAAGTTTTAATATTTTTAGCAATAGGATGGGTTTTTTATTAAAGCTTTCCTTTTATTAAAAGAGTTTTTATATATTCTTTAACATTTTCTTATTTAAATATAACGTTTTTTTAATAATATTATTTATTAAAAATTTCGTTAAAAATATATTTATTTAAAATATATTATTATTATTTAAGTTTATAATAGCTTAAGTTATATTAACCTTTTCTTAAGTTATTAAATAAAAGCTTTAGTTTTTAATTTCTTTAATAAATCTTATTTATATTTTATAGGAAATAATAATATTTTTATTAGAATTATTTATAAATATAATCCTTTTAGGATTAATTATATTATGGATGTTATATAATGCTTTTAAATAATTTACCTTAAAAATAAAGTTTTTTTTAATAAGTAAGTTAGCATATTATATTTAAATTAATAATATTAAATACGCTAGGATAATTATATAATTAATTATTAAAACTTTTCTATAAATTATTCCTTTAATCTTTATAAAATTAATGCATATTTATATATTTAAATAAAATATTATTATTATTAAGGTTTTAAAGTAATTTAAAATTACCTTATATAATTAATAAAATTCATTATTTAATAGTAAATTTAGTTTTAAATTGTTATTATAAATTTATACCTTTATTTTAATGTGAATTATAACTTTTAATATATTTTAAATTATTAAAATATTTAAATGAAATTTAGCTTTTTTATGTATAGTAATTTTGTTTAATATTCCGTTAATTATTATTAGCTTTTTAGTTTTAATAATGTTGAATTTTTTAATAAATTTGGTAAGTTATTTATAATTAACTATTTTATTTAATACTTTGAAGTTAACGTAAATAATTAATTTAATATTTTTAATATTAATGATATTAATTTAAAAATAGGAATGTTTCTTTAATTAATATTTTTATAAGTTATTCTTAGGTTTAGTATTAATAATTTTAATACCTTTTATTATATATGTGTTATAATTAGCTTTTTTAACATTATTATTATTAATTAATTTATTAACTTTAAAAGGTTTATTAAATACTTCTCAAAGATTTCTCTTTTAAAACTAAAAGAAATATTTATCCTTAATAATTTTCATTAACGGCTTTTTATATATTAAATTAATAAATATATTATTATTATTTTAAAATAAAACTTATTTAATTAATTACTTAAGGATTTTTAACATTAATTTAAGAATAGGACTTATTTTTAATAGTTTAAGTTTAATACATTTGTTTGTATAAATATGTTTGAAATAATTTAAATAAGTATTAAATATTTTATCGCATTTTCGGTAAGTGGTTTTATCTTTAATAACAAAACTTAATTTATTAACCTTATTAATAAATTTCAATTTATTATGTTTAAGCTTAATAGATTTAAAGTAAGTGGATTTATTCTTTAATTACTTTGATTTTAATTTATACTTATTTATTAAGAAATATTCTTACTTTATTAATTTGTTTTTTTTATCCTTTTTATTTTTGTTGTTTTATTTAAAATATATTTTGTCTTTTAAATAATTATTATTCCTTTTATTATTTTTAACTTAATAATGTTAATAGCGTTGGTAAAATGAATAGCTTTATTAACCATAAGATTTATTTTTACTATAATTATAATCTTTACCTTTTTATTTGTTACGGTTAAAATGAAATATATTTGTATAATAATTATTATTTTAAAGATTAAAATAATCGAAATTATCTTTAAAAATGCATTAGTTATTTTAATCATTTCGGTTTTTATTATTATCCTTATTTCCGTTTCCTTATTAATATTAAATTTAATAGTTATTATTTTAATTATTAGTAATGTTTTCGTTATTATTATTTTCTAAGTTATATTAAAGGTTTATAATTAATTTTTAATTTTAAAAGATTAATAAATCTTTAATAATTTAGTTATTAATGCTTTTTAAAATCTTTAATAAATCTTTGTTCTTAGCTATAATAAGTTACGTTTATTAAGCTTTATTATATTAATTAAAATAGGTTATAAATTTATTAATAATTATTTTCGTAATAAGCATTATTATATATATTTAAAAATTTAAGTTTAGTTTATAATAAATTTAATTAATATATTAAATGGCTTAGTTTATTTATAATAAGCGCGTATTTTAAATAATATTTATTACTTATGCTTAAATATTAATATTTTTTAATATTTTTTCTTTTAATTATTTAAAGTTTATTAAATTCTTTATAATATTAACTTCTTTAATTTTAAACCTTATGAATAACTTTTGTAAATATCTTTTAAAATTTACCTTTAGCTTAGTTTTTTCTTTAGTGAATTATATAATTTATTATTTTATTATTTTATTTTAATATAATTTATTAAGTTATTATTAAATAATTAATTATTAAATAAGATTTATTATAACTTCTTTAATAACGTTTATAAAGATATAAATGTTACGTTAAATAATATATTTGCTTATATTTTAATTTTTAATATTATTAATAATATTATTATTTAGAAAAAAAAGGCTAATATTTGTTAATTTTTAACCTTTAAGTTTAATTTTACATTTTACAATAATTTATTAAGCGCGTTAATTATTATAAAAGTTATTAATAGTTATTATTAATATTATTTCTATTATACCTTAATAAAATAATTTAAACGTAATAATTAAACTTATATTAAATATCTTAGCTTATATTTAAATTTAAATATTAGCGTTATTTCTATTATTTTCATAACTTTAAGCGTTTATTAATTATTGCTTTAATTAGTAAATATATTCCTTAAGGTTAGCTATATTTAATTAGTTTTAATTTTAATTTATTATTATTATTAGCTTTAATGTAAGTAAAGATTTAATTAAAATTAATTATTTTCGCTAAGGGTAAAGATATGGTAAAAAAAAAGTTAATGGTTTAAATAATTCTTATAAAATTATTAATTAAGGGTTTAAAACTATTATTAATGTTAACGTTAATGCTTATATTAAGGTTAATGCTTATATTAAGATTAATGTTTATATTAAAATTAATAATATAATTTTTTTTATTATAAGTTTAATTAAATCTTTAAAATAATATATTATTACTTTAAAGCTTATTAAAGCTTTTTTAAATAATAAAGGATAGAAAAGTAATATTTGCTTATATATAAGTAAATCTTTTATCATTATTTTTAACAATTATAAGTTAGGTTTTTTTAAAGATTTATTATTAAAATAATTTAATATTAATTTAATAAATATATTATTAAATCTTTATATATATATAACAAACTTTAATTAAAGTAATAATAAAGTTAAAGGTAAAAATAAAAATAGGAATAATTTAACGATTAAATTATTAATGTTAGGATTGCGATCCACTGGATTAATTAAATAAGCAAGTGGTTTGTACGAGGTACCTATTCCATACATTAAGATTCCTTGTTTGTACTTAGATTTTCCCTTTTATACTTTTATATTAATTAATATAACATTACCTTTTCCACATATAGCTAATTAACTTAATTCCTTTATTAAGTAAATTAATAAACCTTATTTATTTAATATTAATTAGTAATTAATTAATAAATTAATCATAAAGTAGTAAGGATTTTATAAGGAAAAGTTATGTAAACTTTATGTTATAATACTTAAATAAAAAGAGGTAAGCCTTAAGAGATTTTATTAAAAAGGTATATTACTTAAATATTATACTATTTGAAAAGCTTTTTAATGTAATTAAATTATTATAAGTATATTACTTAAATATTATGCTATTATGAAAAGCTTTTTTGGTTACCTTATGTTTTTTATTATTTTAAAGATTTTAAGATGATTTATATGTTTATAAATTTCTGTTTATTATATATAAGAAATCTTTATTAAAATATATTAATATTTGGGGTTATATTATAAGTTAATAAGGTTAATATATTTTAAAAATAATTCCTTATTTATTATTATATTACCTATAATCTTTACTTTATAAATTTATAAATTTGTATTTTTATATCTTTATATTAATATTATCTTAAATATTGATAAAATACCTTATTTTTTTAATTTTTTTAAATTATAAATTATATGCGTTATATATTTATAACCTTACGTTTAAAAATATTAACTTAATAATTAAAAATTTAGAGGTAATAACTTATATTCCTATAATATCTTTATATTTTCCAAGTTTTAATTTAGAAATTATAACTTATACCTTACCATTACCTTAGATTTATATTAAACTTATATAATATTATATTATGTTTCCCTTTATTTAACATAAATACTTTACATTATACTTAATATATATATTTACTTTTTAATTTATACTTGGTATATATACTTATTTTTTTATTTATATTTAATATATAAATATATATTTCCTTAATAAAAGTTTATAATAACGTATATAAGCTTATATCTTTTTTAAGCGAATATCTTAAATTTATATATAAATATACTATATTTTTTTTATATAAATATTTCTTACAAATAAGTTTTTAATAAACCTTTAAAGAAAACTTATAACATATATAATTTAAATATATATCTTAAGGTTTTACTTAATATTTTATTCCATAAAAGCTATTATAATAAAAACAAATTATATATATTTCGTTAATTTAAATTATTTTAATATTAACATTAACCTTAAAAAGGTTAATAAAGTTCTTTAAAAATATTAGAATATATATATTATTAAATACTTTATAACATATAATAACCACTTTTATAATAAATTACTTTAAAAAGAATATATTTCTAATTTTAAAGGTTAAATTTAAAACTATTTTAATATAATATATAAGACCCTTTAAATAAAAATTAAATAATATCTTACCTTTTATAATATATATATTAAGCTTAACCGTAATAATATAGAAAGGTTATTAATTATAATTAATGTAACTAACTTTTTAATTTTCTTAAAAGCGAACGTTATAAAGTATAACAAATTAATATCGAATATATTTATTAGCATAAAAAACCTATACTTTAAGGTAAAAATTAAGAAAAAAGCTAAGCTTATAAATATTATTATTACTTATTACTTAAATATTATTAACTAATACTTTCGAAAAAAACCTACTTAAGGTTTCCTAAAATAATGGATAAAAAATGCTAACTTATTTAACGTTATAATTACTAAACCTAATATAAGGATTATAATTACCTACATTTAATTATAAAAAAATTAATAATTTAAATCTACCTTTTATTACTTTTATATTAATACTTAACCTATATTAAGGATTTAAAAATATATTAATAAATAATAAAATGTTACTATAACCTTAATAAATATATTAAAGCTCCTTATGAAATCTTATTAACCTTATTAAAATATATAATAATAAAGCTTAAAAATTTAAAGATAAAAAGTATGAAATTTTAACAAAAAAGATTAAAATCTTTAAAAATTACTATTAAAAGATTAATATTAATAAAATGAAATATCTTAACGCATTTTTTATAATGTTAAAAAGATATATATTATAATATTACTTTAATTACCTTACCGAAAAAGGATATAAGTTTAATATATTAATTAAAAAAGTTAAGAAATTTTTCCATATATTTAAAAATATGTAAATGTATATATTAAAATAAAGAAGTATAACGTTTAAAAGTATTAGATTAAATAATTTAAAACTAAACTTACCTATAACTTTAAAAAAGCTTATTTTATAAATATAATATATTTATAAAGGATTATTTATTAATTATAATAAGGATATTAATCTTATAATAAAATTAATTATTATTATATAAAGTAATCGCAAATTTATATTTATAATCCTTAATTTTATAAAGATATTTAAATAAATTTGCTTAAATCTTTAAAGTATAATTAAATTTATATATTATTATAATTAAAATATAAACCCTTATTACGTAAACTATATTAATTATATCTTTAATAATTATTAAAAGTATAATTAATATCGCCCTTAAGGAAATAATTAAAATAGAAGGAAGTTTAATAAAAAATATAATAATAAACGTTATAATAGTTATAAGAAATACTTTATATATGGAAAGTAAAAATATTAATTCATAAAATATTTAATATATAAAAAAGGTAAAAAACGTAAAACTTAAAGGTAATATACGTAAAAATATAATATAAATAACATAAATATTAAATATAAAGCATTTATTTTTAAATATAAAGGGATTAATCTTAATTATAATAATATAAATAAAAATAATAATAATAATAATAATAACTTAGATTTTAATTAATAATTCTTAAAATATTAAAGAAATAATGATTTATCTTATGAATTAAATAAACTTAATATATTATTTTTAATAAATTATAGTTTGGTTAATAATATAAATATTATAAACTTCTTAGCGAATAAGGTAGTATTATATGTAATTATTTATTTGGAAATATATAATAAATATATGAATAATATTATTATAAAGGAATAATAAAAACCTAATAATAATATTCCAAAATCCTTAACAATATTTTACTTAGAGAATAAATATTTTAATACTTTTTAAGGGATTTTATTTAATATTAAGGTTATAAGAATATTTTTTAATAGTGAGCTATAACTTAAAGCATTATAAAGGATATATTTATACATTATATTAAATATATTAACTATTAAAACTTACCTTATTTACTTTAATAATGGTTTGAAATAAAGGAATTTAAGAATTATGTATATTCTTACCTTATTTAAAACTATTCCATTTCAA
The DNA here is from genome assembly GCA_023628415.1 of Hypoxylon sp. PDH2405. Lineage (NCBI taxonomy): Eukaryota > Fungi > Ascomycota > Sordariomycetes > Xylariales > Hypoxylaceae > Hypoxylon > Hypoxylon sp. PDH2405. The sequence continues at coordinate 14,759 of JAMAKT010000153.1, read as the reverse complement.
ATTATGCTTTTAAATATACCATTTTTATTTTATCTTAAAGATATAAATAAGTTAAATATATTCCTTAATAATATTAAAAATATATTAATTTATAAGAATAAAAAATATTTTATTATTTAAAAATAAGGTTATTTATAATTTATATTTAATTAAGAAGAGTTAATTATATATTATTATTTAATAAAAATGGAATTTCGGTAAATTTATTAATGGTTTGGCTATTTTTTTACAATACGATTAAAACGAGTTTTATTAAGAGTAGGATATAATAATATAAACTAAAAAATTGTTAAAAAAATTAATTAGTATTATTATTAATACTAATTATATAGTAAAATATTAAGTAAATTTAAATTTATAATAAAAGATAATGTTAAATTTAATTATAGTATTTATATTAATGTAATATATATTAAAGAATAATTAACCTTTTATGCGGTTAATTAAGTAATATTATTTTAAATTATGAAATTCCTTCCTAATATAATTATTAAATAAACTTAAGATATATTATGAATAATATAGATTAATTTTTATTTTAATTCATTTAATATATTAATCTATAATATTAAAAAGAACTTTATTAAAAAAGAATTTATTAAAAATATAAAAGTATTTTTTATTTTAATTAAGAAAGTTCCTGTTAAAGCTTATAACTTTATAAGGTAAATGAAATATTATTACAAATCTTTATATTAAATATTTAAAGTTATTTTCGGAAACTTTAAAGAAATATAAATAAATATTAATATTATTTTATAAATAGTTATTAAAGTTATTAATAATATTATAAGATTAAATAAATTAATTTTAACGTTATTTATTTTTAATATATATTTATAAATTATTAAGAATTCTTTATTAATATTTTTTATATTAGTTTAAGTTATAATAATTAAAAAGGTAATAACTAAAGTTTATTAATTTAAAATAAAATAATAAATAATTAATATATTTAATATAAAAAATAAATTAAGTATTTTTAACATTTTAAACTTATTATTATAATTAAAAGTATATATATATTAAGAAAAAAACGGTTAAATTAAACCTTATAAGTTAATCGCATGAGATAACAAAATTTATATTATTAAAATTAATAATAAATTAATTAAGTTTTAAATTATTATTATTAAATTATATTATTATAATAATAAAACATTTATTTTATAAAAGAAAGTTTTTAATAATAAATTAAATATATTAAAGAATGTTATATAATCATTATAATGCCGGAGCTCTTACATTGATTAAACAATATGATTTATTAAATAAAAGAAAGCTTTATTCTTAATAAGTAACATGCTTTAAATATACATATGAAACTGCTTATAGGATTATATATGAGAATATATAGTTTAAATCTTATATCTTATTTATAATATATCCCTTAATTATATATGGCTTAAAACCAAACTATTAGCTAATTTAATGATAGCTTAATCAGCCTTATTTAGTCTCTTTTAACATATTATATAATATATTAATTAAATATATAATAAAAGAAATGAATAAATAAGAAAGCGTTTTACCTCTTTATTTAAGGAGTAATGCTTATATAACGTAATTATTTTTTTAATAAAATAGCTAATAAAATAACTTCAATAGCTTTATATAAAAGCTTAAAATATTATAACTAAATTAGTAATAATTCTTTAAGCGTATATAAATAACTTTACGATTCCTTAAAGTATTAAAATAACCTATGTAAAACTTCTTTAATTATTTATATATAACTTAACCTTATTATAAGCTCTTTTAAACCTTTTCCTTAATCTTATCTTTTTAAATTATTTATGAATAACTTCATTTTTAATTACCCTCTTTTTTAATTTAATATGCCTAATAAATGCGTTAATAATCTTGTTAAAGCTTAAGCGACCCGTTAAGCCTAAGTTTATTGTTATTATTGTTATTGTTACTATTATAAAGGTTAAATTATTTACTTAAGCTCCATTAATTATTCCAACATTTATTAAATTTAAATTGTTTATTCCTGCTGTAACTTTAATAATTATTAAAGTAATTACTTCGTTAATTACTCCTTTTATTACTCCTCTAATTATTCCTTTAATTATTTCTATGAATATCTTTAACCTGTTGTTTATTAATCTCTTTAAGCGTATAATTATTAAGCTCTTTAATAATAATAATAATAACGATCTCAAATCCTTTACTAAGCCTCTCGTTAATAATCCCTTTACTTATAAGTTATTAGTTAAGATGAAGGAGTTATTAAATTATTCTTTAATAGCTCTAATGTCTATGAATAATTATAATATCCTTATGAATAATAAGTTGTTAGTTTTGCCGTTTACTTTTATTACTAATGAGTAAATAACTTCTTTTCCTATTCCTTCTTATGCCTTAATCATTATTCCTTCAGCATTTTCTTTAAGTATTTATAAGTATAAGGAGAAAGCTATTGCCTTAAGTAAGGCTTAATATATTCCGCTTTTATAACCTCGTAAAGCTATACCTACTATAACTATTTGGGATAATCGTCTTTTAGTGATTCCTTATAAGCGTATGGTTGTAAAGAGTAAAAAGCCTTTAGGGATTTATTAAAATAACCTATATCGCGTATATATTAAAAGCGCATTAAGTGGTAAAATTAAGTATAAATATAAGGATTTATTTAATTTATAAAGTAATTAGTGCGTTAAATATAAAAAAGGTTATAAGTATAAGCTTATATAAATTATCCTAAACTTATTAATAACTTAATTCTAATATTTTAATCGTAATGATAAATATGTTAAGCGTGTTTATTAGCGTTTGTAGCGTAATGTTTTAAAGGAGATTGCCTTTTTAAAGCTTTATATAAATATTTATATTTTCTTAATTTCTTTTTTAAGCGTTAAAGTTAATTAATAAATGATTAAATATAAGTATTACGTATAGCCGTTTGGGTGTTTGTTTAAGGTATTTATTATAATCTCAAATTATCGGGTATTAAGTTAGAAAGTGAGGTAAAGCTTGTAGAGTTTTTTGGTAATAATATGTTAGGCCTTATTAAGCGTTAGAAGGGTAATTTTAATAATAATGATAAAAATAATGGTACGGAAGTTGGTTTAGGAGCTATTAGTGAACCGTTCGGGCCAAATATTACTTTAGAAATATTAATAAATAAAGCTTTATAATTTGCGTGTATATGCTTAAAAGCTTTTGGTTATTTTTTAAGTTATTCTTTTATTTAGGAATTTTTTAGTTTTAATAAAGCTTATTAAGTTATAAGATAATATGTTTTATTATATATAATTCTTAAGTAATATCATAATATATGTTTTATTTCTTAAGTAAATTAAAAATATATATTAATTCCTTAAGCTATTTATATTTATTATTAAGTAATTAGTTATTATTTTAATTATTTCTTACGTTTATTTAAGGAAAGGTTTTCCGCGTTAAATTATTATAATTTTTCTTTCCCATATAAAACCTTTATAATTAAGTAATAAATTACTTTATTTTATATTTAAACATTCCTTAAGTTTAAGATATATTTAAGTTAAGCTTTTAATTTATTTTACTAATTATTCTCTTACATTTTTAAATCGTATTTAAATAATTAATAAGTATTTTAATTGTTATGATATTTATTAAAAAGAAAACCAAAGCTTTTAAGCGTTTTAAGGTTACTTTATATATTATATGTTGTTATAATCTAAAGAAAATGCGAATTATTTGTTTTAATAATAAAGGAACTTTATAACAATCATTAATAAATAATGATTTTCTCGTTAATGCTAATAACTTAAGACTTAGTAAAGTTAAAAAACATATAATATCGCTTATTAAAATAAGTTTTATACCATTTAATGAAGTAAGTCCTATTATTAACTCTAATGTTTACGAAAATATTAATATTATAATGTTATTTGTTAAAACAAATTCCCTATCATTTAGCAAAATGCGCCCTATCGTTATGGTTAATTTTTCGTTAGGTGGTTTTAAAGCTTAAGCTCTATCCCCTACTCTTAGAAATTTATTATAACCTTTCAATATTTCCTTTATTTGGGAAAGTGCTTAATTTTTTATTAAAGCGCTTAAATATATGCTTTATTTAGGATATATTAAGAATATACTATTAAATTATCTTCGTATACCTTATAACAATACGCTTCATAACCATAACATTAAATACTAATTTTATTCTAATAAATATTCTTACGTTAATTTATAAATAATTCTTTTTATTATATTAGCGAATTTAATTATTAATTAATATATATATAGGCTAAATAATTTAGTTATATAATCTATCGCTTATTAGCTTTAAAAAGCGTTTTTGATTTATAGCATAATTTATAATATTTTTACTATCTAAATCTTACAGTATATGCTATTTATTCTTTTAAAGTATAAGTATTTAAATAATGAAAATAAAGCTTAACCTATGGGTATAGTTTAAGTTAATCCCTTTATACTTAACTCTTAACCTATTTATTAAGGAAAAGATAATAATAATTAAGAAATGAATAATATGAATGGTATAACCTGTGATAAAGTTATTTAAAGTATTATTTAATTTCTTAAAGTACTTTATTAAAGGTATACTTTATTTATTATTATATTATTACGTTTTATATTTTATATGTTAACCTATTAATATAAAATAATTAATAATATTATAAATTATTTATATAAACTTTTTAATTTCTTATTAATAATTCTTAAACATCCCGTAAATTTAATAATAATTTAAAATATTTAAACCTTTATTTTATAAGATTCTTTATTAATTTGTTAATAAATATCTAATTTATAAGTAAATAAAGTACCTTAAAAATCCTTAAAATATACTCCTATTATAGCCATATATTTTATATATTAATATAATAAAGCTTTATATTAATCCTTTCCTTTTCTTTAATAATTAATTTAATCATTTATTAATTATTATTATAAATCTTCTACTCATTCCTTAAGTTAATTTATATATCCCTAAATAATTATTATAAAGCCATTATTTCTTTTATCATATTTAATATATTAAACAATTTAGCCTTTATTATTAAAATTAATATTATTAATAAGCATATTACTTTTTAAACTATTAATCCATTATATAAACTTATAATTTATCCATGGAATAATTATTTGATTTTTATATCATCTATAAATAACATATTACTTATAATTATTAAAGCTTAAGCTTTAATGTTTTTATCCTCATATATAATATATAAGATACATATTATATATAAATACCTTATTACTTAGTTAATTATTGCCATATGTTTAGGCATAAGATTTATTAGATAATAAAAAAGCTATATAATTACGTATATAACATCTAACCTAATTATTATAGTTATATAAAGAATAAATCCCATATGCTTTTAGAAAGTTTTAATGTTTACTTTAAAAACTTCTTTTATATTCTTAAAAAGTGTCTTAAAGGGTAGAAGAATTAATGGTACCTAACTTTTATTAATTAAGTTAAATTTTTAAGTAATTTTCTTAATATATTCATTATAAAATAATATAATGGTATATTACTCTTTATCTTTAATAACCCTAATATTAAAATATTAATTAATTAATCCTTAATCTTTTATTTTATATAAACTTTTAAAGTAATTAATTATCTTTTATACCTTAATTATATACTTAAAAGCATTAATTATTAATATATTATTTATATATATTAATATGTAAACTTTTTAATTAAATATATAGAATAAGTATAGCTCTTTTAATAATATAATAAACTCTTTAAATATTAAAATATTTATTATTTCTTTATATTATAGTAAAGAAAAGTTACATAATTTATATAATACTTTTAATAACTTTATATACTTCCCTTCTTTATTCTTATATCCTTTTAGGAGCTATATAACAATTAATTCTTTCCTTATTTGGAAAATATTTATAAATACGTTCTTTATATTAAATTATTATATATTTATATTAAGCTTTATAGCTAACGCCATTATAATATAAAAAGATTTTATTATAAGTATTATAACATATATATTTTGAAATATTAGGTATTAAAGATTACCCTATATTATTAATCATAATTTATACTTCTTTAAATAGTTATTTTTATTAAATTTATATATAAATATCTATTTTAAAAAAAGTAAGGTATTTTTTACTTTATTTCATTTTATTATGTGCTATATATTGTTTTTATTAAACGCTTAAATTTCTTCCCTAACGTTTTCTTAGAATTACTTATCTAATAAGTGGTTGGTTAACTCCTTATATTTTTTTAGTAATAGTTTTAAAAGTTTATCCCAATATATCTTTAATTTGTTTAAGGCTATGCTAATTTTTTTAACGCTTTTTTAATATATTATTATAAAAATTATTATATATAATATTTAATGTTTATAATCTCCTTAATATAAAGCTTTTTATTAATTAAGTAAGAATATTTTTAAGAAATTAAATTATTTTAATTTAATAGGTGGGATAATTATATCCTTATCTCCATAGATTAAGGTAGTAAAGGTAAAATTACTTAAATCTCCTTTTTTAAGTTTTTAACCTTTAAATTGCTTATTTTTATGTAAGGGTTTAATAGGCTTTATTATAATATATAATATTATTTGGAAGCCCTTAAAACATTCTTTACTATGTTATAATAGTAGTATTAATATACCATTTTTATCCATATTATTAACGTTTTCTTTAATGCTTGTTAAGTGTAGTTGTTAATTAGGTATTTTTTCTTTAAAAAGGTCTTTTCTTATAGGGCTTATAATTCCTTAGAATATTTACTTAATGCTTAATGGAATATTACCCTTTTCTATTTCCGATTTTAAGGTTCTTTTAGGGGTTAGAAGATTTGTTTGTAAATTATCTTTTCCTTTATTAAATTTTTCTTTATTTGATATATTATTTAAATCTGAATTTAAATTTATAAGTATCTTTATAAAATCTTAAGCTTATAATTAACTACCTAATTATTCCTTTATTATAACATCCCTTAATTTAATAATTTATTTAAGTTCTTAATGACTTTATAATTCCATGTCTTATAGGTTTAATGCTTTAAATATTCCTTTATATATTAACTATTTTTTAAATTTATTTACTTTATTAATTTAAGATATTATTAAGTTAATTATGGAACGTTTAAACTTTAATATATAAAAGATTTCTTTATTAAATTATATATTCTATATAGTAATTATTTTTTTCTCTTTAAGAATCTATATTTAATATAGATTAAAAGCTTAATATCCTATTAAATACCTTATATAAACTCTCCTTATTATTTTAAATACTCTTTTATTTATATTATGTTTCCTCTTTTCTTTTAATAAATATGCTTTGTAGCCATAGGTATATAAACTGCTTTAATTAAAGTATAAATTGTTGGTAAGCGCCTTGGAAATTTTTAGGATATAAAATCTAAAATATTATTTAAATTAATTATTAAATATCTTAATTAGCGAATATATATAATGTATAAAGCTTAGGTTTTTATTAATTAATTAAGCTATTGTTAAAGTATTTTTAAGCCATAAGTTTTTTAAAAGTCTTACTTTAAGTAGTATTTTAAGTATATAATTTACCACTTCTTAGCCTATTTATTTTATACCTCTAATAAGTTCATATATATGATTAAATAGGACTTTTAAGTTAATCCCCTTTTATTTAACCCACCACTTAAATCTAATTACCTTTTAATATAAAAATATAATGCGTTCATTATCGCTTCACATTTTATATATATTAAGTTTAAACTATTTCCATATAGCTCTTTTAAATAATTAAAGTTATATAATAATCATTACTTAATTCTTATTTATAAAAGGAAATATAAAAAGTATTTTACTATATTTATCTTTAATTATAAGTAATATTTGCAATCTTTTATATCCTTTCTTATAGAAAAAAAGGTCCTAAATAATTCTTTAAAAAGATTTAATTGAGTATCTTTTTAATAATCTGTAATTAATAATTTAATGAGTATGCATAATTACATAATACTTATATTTAATTTTAGCGGTTTTATTAATCTTTATATTTTGAACTTTATATACTAACGCTTAAAGAACTTTTAGTCTTAAATATCTTAAACATTTATATTAAAAATCTTTTAAATTTTCTTATAGCTTTAATGGGTCTTTATTAAGTTGTTGTATATTACGCTTTTAATTAATCTTTAATATGCTCATTATTTTAACCGCGCTAATAAATATATCTAATAAAATAATTATTAAAAGTATTAAAGGAATAAATAAGTAAATAGAAATAGGCTTATATTTAAAGAAAATTAGGTTATATTTATATATAAATTATCTTATTACATTATTCTTTTCTAATATATTGAAACGTAAAGTATAATCTTACCTATTATATCATATACTTATAAATTAAAGCTTAGCCTTAAAGATAATATTTATATAAAATTCCTTTATTATTATTATATTTATTAATATTAAATTGCGCGTATTAAACCCTAACTTACTTATAAAGTACTTAAAGATTAACCGTTTTCCTATCTTAAAGATTAGGAAACTTATAATATTTGCTTAAACTATATCTTATTTATTAATAGGTTTAAATAAGCCTAATATTAAAAGCTTTTAATTATTAATTAAGTTAATTAATTTATAATTATCCACTATTATGTTCTTTAAAAGTAAATACCTTTTAATTTTAAACGTGATAAATATTCTAAGAGTTATATAATTCTTAATAAATTACTCCATAAGCTTTAAGCTTCCTTATAAGAGATATAGGTTAATCAATATTATTACAATATCTCCTAACTAATTATTACCTTTAATTTCTTTTTTCTTTTAATAAAAAGCTTCCTTTCTATAATAAACTTCCTTAACTTTTTACTTATAAGCATTAATTTTTACTTTTAACTATTTCTAAATAAATATTTAATAAAATGCTTAAATTTTCTTACACCATTTATTGCTTAGCTATTTAATCTTACAATCAATCTTATTAGTTACGGCAAATTAAAGTATCTCATATTCCTTAAAGATTTATTTATATAATTTATTACTTTTTCCTTAATAAAGATATTAATATTTAATTCATTATTTGCCATTTTTAACAAATTCATTAATAACTTTATTAAATTTAAAGCTTATTTTATTTCCTTAAATTATAATAAATTATATTTTAAACCCCTTTTTATTTATATTAACATCTTATAGGTATAATTAAGCATTTCATAAAGCAATTTACTAATTAAGGGAAAGTATTAGGTACCTTAACTAATTTATTTAAACCATTATTTAAAACTAAATATAAGCCCATAATAAGATAAATTATATTCCCATTGCCTTAAGGAAAGCCTTAATACCAAATAATCCCTTTATATTAAATAAATAATGGGCTTTTGTCTCTTTATACGTCTAAATATATTTAAACGCTTATACTAATGGTGAAAAATTTAATATTCTAACCTTTATAAACACTTCATAATATTTCTTCTATATTTAAATAAGCATTCCAATATATAATAATATTAGGTTATCCTTAAGGATCTTAATTATATTTTATAAATTATATTATCCTTAATATTATAATTTAAATAATATAACGTTTATAATTTTTAAATTAATTATTTTCCTAACCTAAGCTAAAATACTTACATAACATTCTTTAATAAGGTTATACTTTTTCCTATTACTCTTTTAATCAAATAAAGCTATTTTAAAAAGAATTTATAGCTTAACTTTATCCAATACCTTTAGTTCTAAGACTTTTAGGATTATAATAATATTTAACACATTCATTAATAAACTCTTTAAAATTAATTAAAACATTAAAAATATTAAGGCATTTAATAGCTCACTTATTTTAACTCCAAGCGCTTATATATATATTAAAAAGCATAAATAAATTATTATAATAATTATTTAATATACGTCTCAATTTTTCTTTACATTTTTTACAACTTCAGCTACTTAACAATTACGTTTAATATAATTATTAACGTATTTATTAATACGCTTTTAAATTTCCTTTTCCGTAACAAAAGCTTAAATAAGTTCTAAACCTTTTGCTAATTTATTAGATTATTTAGGATTAATATATTATCATATATTATACTCTTTTACAAATTATACCAAATAACAATATTAATTTATAAAGTTATAAATGCTTAAATACTTAATATATTTAAAAGATTTATTAAAGGTTTCCATAATTAATAAAATTAAGATATAATTTACTCTTAAAAATTAATTAAACAATTAACTCTTTAATAAAAAAAAGGAATAAAATTTTAAAATAAATTTATATACAAAAAATTACTTAAAACATTAACGCTAAACGCTTCCAAACTCATAACTATTATATAATCATTATAATGCCAAAGCTCTTACATTAATTAAACGATATAATTTATTAAATAAAAAGGAGCTTTATTTTTAATGAGCAACACGCTTTAAATATACGTATAAAGCTGCCTATAAGATCACGTGCGAGAACATATAGTTCGGATCTCATATCTTATCTATGACAAAGAATTATAAGCTTAATAAATATATATTTAAAAATATACCTAAGATATTTAAAAAAGGATAGGAAAAACTTTTTAAAAGTAAAAATAAGCTTAAAAACATGGTATATTATATCTTTTACTTTATAATTAAAAAAGTAAAAAATAAAAAGTTAATATTTAAGCTTTATAACAAAGGTAAAATTAATATTCTTAGGTAATTATTTGAATAATTAAATATTAAAGAAATTAATAATTTTATTAGTTAAGATATATTTTCCTTTAAAAAATATAATCTTAAGAAATATATTAATATTTAAATATTTAAAATAAAATTTATACAGGAAATTAAAGATAAAATAATTAATATATTATATGAAAAGTTAAAAGTTATTATTTAAAGTTATAATAATAATGAAAAAAAGGATATTTTAATATAATTATTAATTATATAACGTTTAAATTAATAAGTTTTTCTTACATTTACTTTTTCATTAATTAAAAAAGAAATAATAATTTAAATAAAAAATATTATTTAAACATATATATAATTTAAGGATTATTTAAACCGAATAATTTTAATAAAGATATTATCTTAAATTATTAATAAATATTTAAAGGGAATAATTATGATTATAATTAAGCTATTATACAAAATTACGAAAGTAAGAATATATTAATAAATTACTTACTTTAAATATTATTAAGAATAACTTTAAATGATTATTTTAACATATAATTTATATTTATTAATATTAAAGTTAATAAATTAATTTAAGCTTATTATAATATAAATAAATAATACCTTTAATATCTTTAATAAAATATTTAAATAAGTAAAGAATAAAGGGTTAAAGATAGTAAGTTTTAAGGTAAAATTTAAAATATTCTTTATAATAAAAAAGTTATTAATTTTTAACAAATATATATTATCTATAAATAAAAAAGATAACTTATATTTAAAATAAAAGAAATAAAGTAAAAAAATTAAACTTATTAAAAGAAAATTAAATAATATTGTTTTATAATATATTTAATAATGAGCTTATAGTACTTATATAGCTTTAATTTATTAATTAAAAATATTATTTAATATATTAAAAGTTACTTAATATAATAAATTAAATAAAGAAAAAATTATTAAATTTAATAAAAAACTTAAATAATAATAAAAGAATTTTTAATAAGGTTTTCACTATATAAACTTAAACTTAAAAATAATAAAGGTATATATATTTATTAATGGCTTATTTATTAATAATAAAGATTTAAGCTTATAAATTAAATTTATAATATTTATTAAAAATAAAATTATTTTTAATAATAATTCATTTATTATTAAAGCAAACATAATTTATTAAAATTTAACAAAATATAAAAGAATTATTTAGAATATTTTAATAAATAAGATTTATATAATAACTTATAATATTAATATAGGAATATTAATTAATAAGATAATTAATTTAATTCTTTAAAAGCTTAACTTTTTTTAAATATAAATTATTATATATATAAATTCTTTCTTATTATATAAATATTTAATAAAGCTTAAAATAATAAAAGAAAAAAAGCTTATAATTAATATAATATTATTATAATAATTTTATAAATAATAAAAAATCTTTAAAATTAAATAAATATATAAAAAAAATAACTTAATTAATTTTATAATAAAGAATAAAGCTAATAAAATATTAATTACCTTAATTAACATTAATAACTTTATTATAAAGCTTTAAAAATAAATTAAAAAAAAGTAATAAAATTAATTTTAAAGTAAAAATATATAATAATTTATTTAAAAAAAAGTAAAAATATAAAAAACTCTTAAATATTTATCATTAATAAAAACCTTATTTAAATAAATGATAAAGAAAATAATTTAATCATTAATATATTACAATAATAAGTAATAACCTTTTAGGAATAAGTAATAATTTTTTAAATATAAATATTAATATAAAAGTTTTTCTTCCCTTTAATTAAAATTAATATATATTTTAATAAAAAACTACACTATCTTATACAAAAAATAAAGCTTAATTATAACATTTTAAAGTTTAATATAAATACTTTTAATAATAATAATTATTTAATTATTTTATTTTCTTACGTCCTTACGCTAATAATATAAAATATAAGTTTTACTTATTATTCTTTTAACTTTTATTTACTAAAAATATTTCTTTAATTTATTTTAAATATTTTTAATAATAAGTTAAGAATATTAAAAGAAAAAAAATTAATAAAAAATACTTTAAATATTTACTAAATATTTACTTAAATTATTAATTATAATATTAATAATTACTTTCATAATATAATAATAATAAGTTAATATTAAATTATAGTTTTTCCTTTTATTAATATAACATTTATATTTCATTAAAGCTATTATAATATATTAATAATAAATAAAAAATAAAAAAAATATTTAAAAAGATATAATATTTATAATTTAATTTAAAATAATAAGGAATAAAATTATTACCATTATTATTAAAACATTAAAAGATAAAATTATAGTAATAACATTAACATAAAATTAATTATTAAATTAAAGTTATATATTTTAATAATATTATAAAAGAAAGTAATAAAATTATTATAATCTATATTAAAAGTTTCTTTATTTTATTAAAAAGTAATAGGAAATAATTTAAATTAAAAAAGAAAAAGGAAAATAATAAAAAGAATAAATTATTTTATAATAAAATAAAATCTTTAATAAAATATAAGGCCTTTATTATTTTATAATCACATAATAAAAAAAGAAAAGTTATTAATGTTAAAATTATAATCTATTAAATTAATTAAATAAGTAAGTAATTTATATAAAATGCTTATTTTATATATTAAGATTCCTTATTTATACTTAAATCTTTCCTTTTATACTCTTATATTAATTAATACAACATTACTTTTTCCATATATAACTAATTAGCTTAACTCCTTTATTAAGTAAATTAATAAACTTTATTTATTTAATAATTAATAATAAAATTATTATTAATTACTTTATTAAAAAGTTATTTTTAAATTTATTTAAAAATAAATGTTATTAATATTAATTTTATTATAAAAGGTTTTATTAACATTATTAACTAAGTAAAAAACTATATAATAAATTAAATTATTATTATTTTTAAAGCTAATTAAGTTAAGTTTAAAAACTTAAAAGCTTAGTTAATTATTATTTAAAACTTTAGAAAGTTAATAACTTAATTTGCTTAATATTAAAGTAATAGTTTTAAAGAGTTTTTAATTTTCCTTTCTTAAATAACCATAAAAGATTAATAAGTTTTAAATAATATATTTGCATATATTTAAATCCTTATAATAATTACTTTTAATAACTTTTAAATATATTTAAAATAATATTATTTATTAATAAAAAATATTAGCTTAAAAATCTTTTCCTCTTTAAATAATATTTACATATATAAGATTTAATAAAAGCTTAATAAACTTATTATTAACAACCTTAAAGATTTATATAATAATAATTTAAACGTTAAAGGTTATATAATAAAATATATAATAAGAAATAAAGCTTTAACGTTAAAAACGCTTAGGAAAAGCGTTAAGAAATACTTAAGAAAAAGCATTAAAAATGCTTAAAAAAGGAATATATATTTAAGCTAATTTAATATATATTTAAACTATTTTAATACATATATAAGTTAATTTTTTATTTAAATATAATTTTATAAGTAAGTTTATAAAGGGAATTTATTTTAACATAAATTTTAAATATAAATAAGCCGTTTTTTACTTTTTTATATAAAAAGTAAAAATATTAATAAAGCTTTAAAATTTAAGTATATTAAGGCTTAAATAAGCGTATAAATAAATATATTATTGCTATAAATATAAAAAAGGGCTAAGCTTTTTAAATATATAAAAGAGTAATTATATTACTTTTAAAATTAATATAAGTATTATATAAATTATTACGAATAATAAGTAAGTAATAAAGTTATTAATTATAAAATAAATTAATGTGTAAAATTATTATAAATTTTAAGATTTATATATATGTTATAAAGTAAAGTTATTTAATTAATAATAAGGTTATAAAGCATAGTTTAATTAACGTAATAATAAACGTAATAATATATATAACTTAATGCTTAATAATTTAAATAATTTAAAAAAGTAAAAAAAACTATTATTTAAATATATTTTTTTTCTTTTATATATAATTATTTTTATTTTATATATAACTTATTTTTACTTTACGTATAAATATTTTATATTATATATATTATTTTTATATTAAAATAATATTTAAAATTTAATATATATTTTATATAATTAT
>JAMAKT010000152.1:0-34597 GCA_023628415.1 Hypoxylon sp. PDH2405 | reverse complement strand
TATATTAATCCTTTTCTTTTTTTTAATAATTAATTTAATTATTTATTAATTATTATTATAAATCTTCTATTTATTCCTTAAGTTAATTTATATATTCTTAAATAATTATTATAAAGTTATTATTTCTTTTATTATATTTAATATATTAAATAATTTAGCTTTCATTATTAAAGTTAATATTATTAATGTTGGGATCGCGATCACGTGACCGATTACCTAACGCTAAGGCTTGGAGGCTCCGCACAATTGTATCTAGCTTTACCCCACGCTCTCATAGACTTACACCACACACAATCAATTACAACCACATCCACACCCACAGCTGTACAGCTACACCCCTCTATTGAGCGACATCAGTAGACCTTGTCTATCCAACAATTAATAAGTATATTATTTTTTAAACTATTGGTTTATTATATAAGTTTATAATTTATTTATAGGATAATTATTTGATTTTTATATTATTTATAAATAATACATTATTTACAATCATTAAAACCTAAGCTTTAATATTCTTACCTCCATATATAATATATAAAATATATATTATATATAAATATCTTATTACTTAATTAATTATTATTATATGTTTAAATATAGGATTTGTTAAATAATAAAAAAGTTATATGGTTACGTATATAATACTTAGCTTAATTATTATAATTATATAAAGAATAAATCTTATATGTTCTTAGAAAGTTTTAATATTTACTTTAAAAGTTTTCCTTATATTTTTAAAAAGCGTTTTAAAGGGTAAAGGAATTAATAATATTTAACTTTTATTAATTAAGTTAAACTTTTAAGTAATTTTTTTAATATATTTATTATAAAATAATATAATAATATATTATTTTTTATTTTTAATAATCTTAATATTAAAATATTAATTAATTAATCCTTAATTTTTTATCTTATATAAACTTTTAAAGTAATTAATTATTTTTTATATTTTAATTATATATTTAAAAGCGTTAATTATTAATATATTATTTATATATATTAATACGTAAACTTTTTAATTAGGTATATAAAATAAATATGGCTTTTTTAATAATATAATAAGTTTTTTTAATATTAAAATATTTGCTATTTCCTTATATTATAATAAGGGAAAATTATATAATTTATATAATGCTTTTAATAATTTTATATATTTTTTTTCTTTATTTTTATATCCTTTTAAAAGTTATATAATAATTAATTCTTTTCTTATTTGGAGAGTATTTATAAATGTGTTCTTTATATTAAATTATTATATATTTATATTAAGTTTTATAATTAATACTATTATAACACAAAAAGATTTTGTTATAAGCGTTATAATATATATATTTTAAAGTATTAAATATTAAAGATTACCTTATATTATTAATTATAATTTATATTTTTTTAAATAATTATTTTTATTAAATTTATATATGAATATTTATTTTAAAGAGAATAGGGTATTCTTTATTTTATTTTACTTTATTATATATTATATATTATTTTTATTAAATGCTTAAATTTTTTCCTTAACGTTTTTTTGGAATTATTTATTTAATAGATGGTTAATTAATTCTTTATATTCTTTTAATAATAATTTTAAAAGCTTATCTTAATGTATTTTTAATTTATTTAGGGTTATGTTAATTCTTTTAATACTTTTTTAATATATTATTGTAAAAATTATTATATATAATGTTTAATATTTATAATTTCCTTAATATAAAGCTTCTTATTAATTAGATAGGAATATTTTTAAAAAGTTAAATTATTCCAATTTAATAAATAAGATAATTATATCTTTATTTTTATAAATTAAGGTGGTAAAAGTAAAGTTATTTAAGTTTTTTTTTTAAGTTTTTAATTTTTAAGTTGTTTATTTTTATATAAGGGTTTAATAAATTTTATTATAATATATAATATTATTTAAGAGCCTTTAAAATATCCTTTATTATATCATAATAATAATATTAATATATTATTTCTGTTTATATTATTAACGTTTTTTTTAATATTTATTAAGTATAACTATTAATTAAATATTTTCTTTTTAAAAGGATCTTTTCTTATAAGGCTTATAATCCCTTAGAATATTTACCTAATGCTTAATGAAATATTACCTTCTTCTATTCTCAGTTTTGGGGTTTTTTTAAGGGTTAAAAGATCCGTTCGTAGATTATCTCTTCCTTTATTAAACTTTCTTTCGTTTGGTATGTTGTTTAAATCTGGATTTAGGTTTATAAATATCTTTATAAAGTCTTAAGTTTATAATTAGCCATTTAATTATTTTTTTATTATAATATCCTTTAATTTAATGGTTTATTTAGGTTTTTAATAGCTTTATAATTTTATATCTTATAAGTTTAATATTTTAAATATTTTTTTATATATTAATTATTTTTTAAATTTATTTATTTTATTAATTTAAGATATTATTAAGTTAATTATAAAGCGTTTAAATTTTAATATATAAAAGGTTTTTTTATTAAATTATATATCTTATATAATGATTATTCTTTTTTCTTTAAGAATTTATATTTAATATAAATTAGAAGTTTAATATTTTATTAAATACCTTATATAAGCTTTTTTTATTATTTTAAATGCTTTTTTATTTATATTATATTTTCTTTTTTCTTTTAATGGATATGCTTTATAATTATAAGCGTATAAACCGTTTTAATTAAGGTATAAATTATTAATAAACGCTTTAGAAATTTTTAAGGTATAAAATTTAAAATATTACTTAAATTAATTATTAAATATTTTAATTAATAAATATATATGGTGTATAAAGTTTAAGCTTTTATTAATTAGTTAAATTATTATTAAAGTGTTCTTAGGTTATAAATCTTTTAAAAATCTTACTTTAAATAATATCTTAAATATGTAATTTATTACCTCTTAACCTATTTGTTTTATATTTCTAATAGGTTTATATATATGGCTAAATGGGATTTTTAAATTAATTCCCTTTTGTTTAATTTATTACTTAAATTTAATTATTCTTTAATATAAAAATATAATATATTTATTATTACTTTATATTTTATATATATTAAGTTTAAATTGTCTTTATATAATTCTTTTAAATAGTTAAAGTTATATAATTATTATTATTTGGTTTTTATTTATAAAAGGAAATATAAAGAATATTTTATTATATTTATCCTTAATTATAAATAATATTTATAATTTTTTATATCCTTTTTTATAAAAAAATAGGTTTTAAATAATTTTTTAAAAAGGTTTAATTAAATATTTTTCTAATAATTTACAATTAATGATTTAATAAGTATATATAATTATATAATGTTTATATTTAATTTTAGCAATTTTATTAATTTTTATATTTTAAGCTTTATATATTAATATTTAAAAAGCTTTTAATTTTAAATGCCTTAAATATTTATATTAAAAATTTTTTAAATCTTTTTATAACTTTAGTAGGTCTTTGTTAAATTATTATATATTATATTTTTAATTAATCTTTAATATATTTATTATTCCAACCATATTAATAAATATATCTAATAAAATAATTATTAAAAGTATTAAAGGAGTAAATAAATAGATAAAAATAAGCTTATATTTAAAGAAAATTAAATTATATTTATATATAAGTTATTTTATTACATTATTTTTTTTTAATATATTAAAATGTAAAATATAATTTTATTTATTATATTATATATTTATAAATTAAAGTTTAATCTTAAAAATAATATTTATATAAAATCCTTTTATTATTATTATATTTATTAATGTTAAATTGTGTATATTAGGCCTTAATTTATTTATAAGGTATTTAGGGATTAGTTGTTTTCCCATCTTAAAGATTAGGAAGCTTATAATACCTATTTAAATTATATTTTATTTATTAGTAAATTTAAATGAATTTAATATTAAAAGCTTTTAGTTATTAATTAGATTAATTAATCCATAATTATTTATTATTATATTTTTTAAAAGTAAATATCTTTTAATTTTAAATATGGTAAATATTTTAGAAGTTATATAATCCTTAATGAATTATTTTATAAGCTTTAAGTTTCCTTATAGGAAATATGGGTTAATTAATATTATTATAACGTTTTTTAACCAATTATTACCCTTAGTTTTTTTTTTTTTTAATAAGAAGTTTTTTTTTTATAATAAATTTTTTTAACTTTTTATTCATAAGTATTGATTTTTGCTTTTAATTATTTCTAAATAAACGTTTAATAAAGTGTTTAAATCTTCTTATATTATTTATTGCTTAATTATTTAATCTTATAATTAGTTTTATTAATTATAATAAATTAAAATATTCCATATTTTTTAAAGATTTATTTATATAATTTATTATTTTTTCCTTAATAAGAATATTAATATTTAATTTGTTATTTATTATTTTTAGCGGATTTATTAATAACTTTATTAGATTTAAAGCTTATTTTATTTCTTTAAATTATAATAAATTATATTTTAAATCCCTTTTTATTTATATTAATATTTTATAAGTATAATTAAATATTCCATAAAACGATTTATTAATTAAGGAAAAGTATTAAATACCTTAATTAATTTATTTAAATTATTATTTAAAATTAGGTATAAGCCTATAATGGGATAAATTATATTCCTATTATTTTAAAGAAAGTTTTAATATTAAGTAATCCCTTTACATTAAATAAATAATAAACTTTTATTTCTTTATATGCTTAAGTATATTTAAGCGTTTATATTAATAATAAAAAGTTTAATATTTTAACCTTTATAAATATTTTATAATATTTCTTTTATACTTAAATAAATATTTTAATATATAATAATATTAAATTATCCTTAAAGATCTTAATTATACTTTATAAATTATATTATTTTTAATACTATAGTTTAAATAATATAATGTTTATAATTCTTAGATTAATTATTTTTTTAACTTAAGCTAAAATACCTATATAATATTCCTTAATAAAGTTATATTCTTTTTTATTACTCTTTTAATTAAATAAAGTTATCTTAAAGAAAGTTTATAGCTTAACTTTATCTAATATTTTTAATTTTAAAACTTTTAGGATTATAATAATATTTAATATATCCATTAATAAACTTTTTAAGATTAATTAAGGCGTTAAAAGCGTTAAAATATTTAATAATTTATTTATTTTAATTCTAAACGCTTACATATATATTAAAAAGTATAAATAAGTTATTATAATAATTACTTAATATATATCTTAATTTTTCTTTATATTTTTTATAGCTTTAATCATTTAATGATTATATTTAATAAAGTCGTTAACGTATTTATTAATATGCTTTTAAATTTCTTTCTTTATAATAAAAGCTTAAATAGGTTTTAAGCTTTTTATTAATTCATTAAATTATTTAGGATTAATATATTATTATACATTATACTCTTTTATAAATTATATTAAATAATAATATTAATTTATAAAATTATAAATGCTTAAACATTTAATATGTTTAAGAGATTTATTAAGAATTTCTATAATTAATAAAATTAAGGTATAATTTACTTTTAAAAATTAATTAAATAATTAACTTTTTAATAAAGAAAAGGAATAAGATTTTAGGATAAATTTATATATAAAAAATTATTTAAAACACCAACGCTAAGCGCTTCCAAACTTATAACTATTACATAATTATTATAATATTAAAGCTCTTATATGATTAAACGATATGATTTATTAAGTAAAAGAGAGCTTTACTTTTAATAAGCAACGCGTTCTAAATATATATATAAAGCTACCCATAAGATCACATGTAGGAGCACGTGGTTCAGATCTTATATTTTATCTATAACATTTATTAATTTATTTATTTAAATATTTATATATTTACTTTTATATTTATTACATTTATTACGTTTAATTATTAATTTTTATTTTAAAATTATAATTCTTTTTACCTTACGTGTGATTCGAACCTTATATACTTAAGTAATTTACGAACTTTACCATTATACCAAATTAAATATATTAAAAATTAAGCTATTATTTTAATGCCTCAAATTTATAAGGGGTTATTGTATTGTGGTTTTAACTAATATATTAATATATTAATATATTCTTTCTTATTTAAGAATTATGGGATTGAAAAAACGCCGGGCCGAAAACTTTTAATATATTTTCCACTAAAACCACTTCAAAAATTTATAACCTTACGAATATAAGGCGGAGTTATATGTACTTTATATCATTATAATGAGCATTTAATTTTGCATAGAATGATATAAGTTATACCATAATAGCAAATGTATAGCTTAAGTTATAACTTTTTAAAGATAAAAGGTTTATGTGTGGTATGTGTTGTTATTGAAAACGAGCGTTAAAAAGTTGCAAAGCTTATAACAGTTACTTTGTAAAAGATTTAACCCTTAAAAGCTATAATTTTTTAAAAAAAAACACTTTATATTAGATAAAATAAAAATTATAAAAATAAATTGTTTAAATATTAAATCATTTCAAATTTATAAAATAATTATTTTATTTAAGTTTAAATTTTTTTATATTTTATAACTTTTTAAAATGTTATTTTATAAATATAATTTTAAAATATATTAAAAATTAAAAATTAAATTATTATTTATTATTATTATTATTATATATTTATTTATATATATTTTTATTATATTATTTATAACCTTTTAATTATAAAAGCTTATTATTTTATAAAAATTAATAAAAAAAGAAAAAGGAAAATAAACAAATTATAAATTTATACTTTATTAAT
The DNA here is from genome assembly GCA_023628415.1 of Hypoxylon sp. PDH2405. Classification (NCBI taxonomy): domain Eukaryota; kingdom Fungi; phylum Ascomycota; class Sordariomycetes; order Xylariales; family Hypoxylaceae; genus Hypoxylon; species Hypoxylon sp. PDH2405. The sequence continues at coordinate 27,868 of JAMAKT010000152.1, read as the reverse complement.
TATTTTTTAATAAAAAAATTATTATTAATAATATAATTTATTTTTAATATTTAAATATAATGGTTATTATTTCTTTCAATAATTTTAATTATAACGGCGTTAATTATTTTATTATTTATAAACTTTAAATAATATTTATAAGCTTATTTTATTATATAAATAAATATAAATAACTTTTCCTTTTATAATTATTTTAAAACTTTAATTTTAAATTATTAAAATATAAATAATATTATTTAAAAGATATAACCTTTTTTCTTTATTAAAGGTTTAATTAATAATTTATTAAGTTAAATAATATATATTAATAATCCTTTATAATTAATACTTTTAATTTATAATTAATAAATAAAAATTAAGCTTTAAATAATTAATTAAATTCGATTTTAACTTTAATAATTAATAAAAGTTACTTATAATTATTATATAAACAAAAATAAGCTTTTAATAACGTAAATATTTTATAAGCGTTTTATTAATATTTCGTAAGTTTTTTATAAATAATTATATTTAATAATTTACTTTTAAAGCTTATAAAATATAAAGGCTTTATTTATTTTAATTAAATAATTAAGGCCATTATTTATAAAAAACCTTAATTATAATAAAAAATAAAAAATAAATTAATAAAGCAAAATAAATAAATAATTTAAAAATATTATTAAATACTTTATAACTTTATTATTTATTTAATTCATTTTTAAAAAGTTACATTTAAAATATATATTATTATAATTAAATAAGGTTAAGTAAAATAAAAGGCTTTAATTAAAAATAAAAACATTATTAATTAAATATAGTTATAATATTAATATTTAAAACTTTTTTAAATAATTAAATTAATTATTAAAATATAATTAATAAGTTAATAATAAAAATAAAAATAAAATTATAGAAAAGATAAGATAATAATAAATAATAAAGGAATTAATAAATATTTAAAAAGATTACTTTAAATAAAAGAAATAATTATATAATAATAAATAAGAAAACAATTTATAATTTTAAGTTATAAATTTCTTTAAATTAATATTATTATTAATTTTTATTATTTTAATAATATTAAATTTTAATAATATTTTATTTTAAAAATTTCCTTTATTTTAATTAGTAATAATAATTATATTATTATAAGTTATAAAATATTTATAACTTTATTAAGAGATAAAATAATTTTAATAATAAATAATATATTTAATTAAATTTAATATTTTTTTAAAAGGTTAATTAAAACGATTTAAATAATATAAGTTTTATTTTAATATATTTTCCTTTAAACGTTAAATTTAATTAAAAGGATAAATAATAATTAAACCTTTTATAATAATGTAATTTATAATTAATTAGTTATCTTAATTAATTAGTTCATTTTTAACTTTTTTAATATTTACTTTATTTACTTATATATTTTTCTATAATTATAATATATTTAAATTATTTAAAGAGATTAAATTAAATTTTATTATATAAGCTTTAAAATAAAATTTAAATCTTTATATTATATGCGTTATAAAAATTTATAAAATTTTTTAAATGATTATATACAATAAAATTAATAATATATAATTTAAGGATAATATTATACCTCTTTATTAAAGGTTAACTTTAGTAAAAAAGAAGGTAATTATTAAATATATTCTTAACTTAAATATGTAAGTATTTCCTCCTTAGGTTTAAAACGTTAAAGAAATAGTAAATATATTATTATATAAACGTAATGTAAGATATGTTAAAAAGAATTAGGCCTTTAACTTTATTAAATAATAATTAAAGCTTAAAATATATTTTAATTAAAGAATTAATTATTAAAGAGTTTTATTTAAAGATTTAAATATATATTAGAAGTAATTTAGCTTTATTTAAAATATAATTATAAAGTATAATATATAAAAAGAGGATATTTATAATTTTAATAAGATTAAATTTATAATGAATATAATTATAATAATAGAAATGATTATTATAAGCTTTAAAAAAAGATTAAGGCTTAGGTAAACTTAATAAGGTAATTAAAAATAATTTATAATTATATAAGCTATTAATTTTTAAGGTTAAGCCATTCCTTTATAAATTATTATAATAAAGAAAAAATATCTTACGTTTTAATATTATAATAATAAATTTTTATTTAATTAGGTTATTTTAATCTTAAATAATAAATAAATAATAAATAAGATTATTATAAAATAATTAAAATATTTTAATAAATATATTAAAATTGAAATAAAGGATTTAAAATATTTATTTATATTGTATAATTATAAGAGTTATTATTCCTTAAATTTTAATAAATTTTACCATAATAATAATGTCATAGATAAGATAAGAGATCCGAACCACGTGCTCTTATACGTAATCCTATGGGCAGCTCTATACGTATATTTAAAGCGTGTTGCTTATTAAGAGTAAAATTCCCTTTTACTTAATAAATTATATCGTTTAATTATATAAGAGCTCCGGTATTATAATGATTATATAATAGTTATAAGCCTGGAAATGCTTAGCGCTAATGCTTTAAATAATTTCTTATATATAAATTTATCTTAAAATCCTATTCCTTTTTTCTACTAAAGAATCAACTACTTAATTAATTTTTAAAAGCAAACTACACCTTAACTCCATTAATTATAAAAACCTTTAATAAATTTCTTAAATATATTAAATGCTTAAACATTTATAACTTTATAAATTAATATTATTATTTAATATAATTTATAAAGGAGCATAACATATGGTAATATATTAATCTCAAATAATTTAATAAATTAATAAAAGGCTTAGAACTTACTTAAGCTTCCATTATAAAGAAGGAAATTTAAAAGCGTATTAATAAATATATTAATAATTATATTAAGCGTAATTATTAAGTGGCTAAAGCTATAAAAAATATAAAGAAAAATTAAGATATATATTAAGTAACTATTATAATAGCTTGTTTATATTTTCTAATATATATATAAGCGTTTGGAATTAAAATAAGTAAGCCATTAAACGCCTTAATATTTTTAATGCCTTAACTAATCCTAAAGAGTTTATTAACAAATATATTAGATATTATTATAATCTTAAAAGTCTTAAAATTAAAGGTATTAAATAAAGTTAAGCTATAAACTTTCTTTAAAATAACTTTATTTAATTAAAAGAATAATAAAAAGGAATATAACCTTATTAAAGAATATTATGTAAATATTTTAATTTAAGTTAAGAAAATAATTAATTTAAAAATTATAAACGTTATATTATTTAAATTATAATATTAAGGATAATATAATTTATAAAGTATAATTAAGATTTTTAAGGATAATTTAATATTATCATATATTAAAATATTTATTTAAACATAGAAGAAATATTGTAAAATATTTATAAAGATTAGAATGTTAAGCTTTTTATTATTAATATAAGCGCTTAAATATATTTAAGTATATAAAGAGGTAAAAGTCTATTATTTATTTAATATAGAGGGATTATTTAATATTAAGGTTTTCTTTAAGGTAGTGGGAATATGATTTACCTTATTATAGGTTTATATTTAATTTTAAATAATGGTTTAAATAGATTAATTAGGATATTTAATACTTTTCCTTAATTAATAAATCATTTTATAAAATGCTTAGTTATATTTATAAGATGTTAATATAAATAAAAAAGGGTTTAAAATATAATTTATTATAATTTAAAGAAATAAAATAAGCTTTGGATTTAATGGAGTTATTAATGGATCTATTAAGAATGGTAAATAATAAATTAAATATTAATATCTTTATTAAAGAAAGAGTAATAAATTATATAAATAAACCCTTAAAGAATATAGGATATTTTAATTCGCTATAATTAATAAGATTAATCATAAGATTAAATAGTTGAGTAATAAGTGGTGTAAGGAGATCTAAGCATTTTATTAAATGTTTATTTAAAAGTAATTAAAAGTAAAAATTAATACTTATAGATAAAAAGTTAAAGAAGTCTATTATAGAAAAGGAACTTCCTATTAAAAGAAGAAGGAAGTTAAAGGCAATAATTAGTTAAGAAATGTTGTAATAATATTAATTAATTTATATTTCTTGTAAGGGAGTTTAAAGCTTATGAAGTAATTCATTAAGGATTATATGACTTTTAAAGTATTTATTATATTTAAAATTAAAAGATATTTACTTTTAAAGAATATAATAATGGATAATTATAAATTAATTAATTTAATTAATAATTAAAAGTTCTTAATATTAAGCTTATTTAAACCCATTAATAAATAAAATGTTATTTAAGCGGGTATTATAAGCTTTTTAATCTTTAAAATGGAAAAATAGCTAATTCCTAAATACCTTATAAATAAGTTAAGATTTAATATATGTAATTTAATATTAATAAATATAATAATAATAAAGAGATTCTATATAAATATTATCTTTAAGGTTAAGCTTTAATTTATAAGTATATAATATAATGAATAGGATTATACTTTATGTTTTAATATATTAGAAAAGAGTAACGTAATAAGATAATTTATACGTAAATATAATCTAATTTTCTTCAAATATAAGCTTATTTTTATTTATTTATTTACTTCTTTAATATTCTTAATAATTATTTTATTAGATATATTTATTAATATAGCTAAAATAATAAATATATTAAAGATTAATTGAAAGTATAATATATAATAATTTAATAAAAATCCATTAAAGTTATGAGAAAATTTAAAAGATCTTTAGTATAAACGCTTAAGGTATTTAGGATTAGAAGCTCTTTAAGCGTTAATATATAAAGCTTAAAATATAAAGATTAATGGAATTATTAAAATTAAATATAAATATTGCGTAGTTATATATACTCATTAAATTATTAATTATAAACTATTAAAGAGATGTTTGATTAAACCTTTTTAAAGAATTATTTAAAACTTATTTTTTTATAAGAAAGGATATAAGGGATTATAAGTATTATTTATAATTAAGGATAAATATAATGGAATATTCTTTATATTTTTTTTATAAATAAAAATTAGGTAATAATGATTATATAGCTTTAATTATTTAAAAGAATTATATGGAAATAATTTAAACTTAATATATGTAAAATGTGGAGTAATAATAAATGCGTTATATTTTTATATTAAAAAATAACTAAATTTAAACAATAGGTTAAATAAGAAGGAATTAACTTAAAAGTCCTACTTAATTATATATATAAACCTATTGGAGATATAGAATAAATAGGTTAAGAAGTAATAAACCGTGTACTTAAGATATTATTTAGAATAAGATTTCTAAAAGATTTATAGCTTAAAAATACTTTAATAATAACTTAATTAATTAATAAAAGCCTAAACTTTATATATCATATATATTTATTAATTGAAATATTTAATAATTAGTTTAAATAATACTTTAGATTCTATATCTTGGAAATTTCTAAGGTGTTTATTAATAATTTATATCTTAATTAAAGTAATTTATATACCTATAGTTATAAAGTATATCTATTAAAAGAAAAGAGGAGATATAATGTAAATAAAAGAGTATTTAAAATAATAAGAAGAGCTTATATAAGGTATTTAATAGGATACTAAGCTTTTAATCTATATTAAATATAAATCCTTAAAGAAAAAAGAATAATTATTATATAAAATGTATAGTTTAATAAGGAAATCTTTTATATATTAGAGTTTGAATGTTCTATAATTAATTTAATAATATTTTAAATTAATAAAATAAATAAATTTAAGGAGTAGTTAATATATAAAGGAATATTTAAAGTATTGGATTTATAAGATATAAAATCATAAAGTTATTAGGAATTTAAGTAGATTATTAAATTAGGGGGTATTATAATGGAAGAGTAATTAGGTGATTAATTATAAGCTTAAGATTTTATAAAGATATTTATAAATCTAGATCTAGATTTAAATAATATATTAAATAAAGAGAAGTTTAATAAAGGAGGAGATAATTTATGGATAGGTTTTTTAACCTTTAAAAGAATTTTAAAATTAAGAATAAAAAAGGATAATATTTTATTAAATATTAGGTAAATACTTTAAGGGATTATAAGCCTTATAAAAGAAAATCCTTTTAAAGAAAAAATATTTAATTAATGGCTATATTTAATAAGCATTAGAGAAAATATTAATAATGTAAACAAAAGTGATATATTGGTATTATTATTATAATGTGATAGAGGATATTTTAAGGGTTTTTAAATAATATTATATATTATAATAAAGCTTATTAAATCCTTACATAGGAGTAAACAGCTTAAAGGTTAGGAACTTAAAAAAGGAGATTTAAATAATTTTACCTTTATTACCTTAATCTATAAAAATAAGGATATAATTATCTTATTTATTAAATTAAAATGGTTTAACTTCTTAGAGATATTCTTATTTAATTAATAAGAAACTTTATATTAAGGAGATTATAAACATTAAATATTATATATAATGATTTTTATAATAATATATTAAAAGAGTATTAAGAGAATTAATATAGCTTTAAGTAAATTAAAGATATATTAGGATAAGCTTTTGAAATCATTACTAAAGGAATATAAGGAACTAATTAATTATTTATTAAGCAAATGATTCCAAGAAAATGTTAGGGAAGAAATTTAAGCATTTAATAAAAATGGTATATGGCATATAATAAAGCGAAATAAAGTAAAGAATATCTTATTCTTTTTAAAATAAGAATTTATATATAAATTTAATAAAGATAGTTACTTAAAGAAATATAAATTATAATTAATAATATAAGATAATCTTTAATATTTAATATTATAGGATATATATGTTATAATACTTATAGTAAAATCTTTCCACGTTATAATGGCGTTAACTATAAAGTTAAATATAAATATATAATAATTTAATATAAAGAATATATTTATAAATATTCTTTAAATAGGGAGAAAGCTAATCATTATATAGTTCCTAAAAGGATATGAAAATAGAAAAGGGAAGTATATAAAGCTATTAAAAGTATTATATAAATTATACAACTTTCCCTTATTATAATATAAAGAAATAGTAAATATTTTAATACTTAAAGAGCTTATTATATTATTAGAAAAGTTATACTTATTTTACATATTTAATTAGAAAGTTTATATATTAATATATATGGATAATATATTAATAATTAATATTTTCAAATATATGGCTAAGGTATAAAAGGTAATTAATTACCTTAAAAGCTTATATAAGATAAAAGATTAAGGATTAATTAATTGGTATTTTAATATTAGGGTTATTAAAGATAAAGAATAATATACTATTGTATTACTTTATAATGGATATATTAAGAAAATTGCTTAGAAGTTTAACTTAATTAATAAAAATTAGGTATTATTAATTTTTCTACCCTTTAAAACATTTTTTAAGAATATAGGGGAAACTTTTAAAGTAGATATTAAAGCTTTTTAAGAGTGTATGGGATTTATTCTTTATATAATTATAATGATTAGGTTAGATATTATGTACATAATTGTATAACTTTTTTATTATCTAATAAATCTTATGTTTAAGCATATAATAATAGTTAATTAAGTAATAAGGTATTTATATATAATGTATACCTTATATATTATATATAAGGATGAAAGTATTAAAGCTTAAGCTTTAATAATTATAAGTAATATATCATTTATAAATAATATAAAAATTAGATAATTATTTTATAAATGAATTATAAGTTTATATAATGGATTAATAGCTTAAAAAGTAATATACTTATTAATGGTATTAATTTTAATAATGGAAGTTAAATTATTTAATATATTAAATATGGTAAAAGAAATAATGGTTTTATAATAATTATTTAGGGATATATAAATTAATTTAGGGAATAAGTAAAAAATCCATAATGATAATTAATAAATAATTAAATTGATTATTAAAGAAAAGGAAAGGATTAATATAAAGTTTCATTATATTAATATATAAAACATATGGTTACGGTAAGAGCATACTTTAAAAACCTTTAAGATACTTTATTTATTTATGAATTAAATGTTTATTAATGGGTTAATAAAGAATTTTATAAAATAAAGGTTTAAATATTTTAGATTATTATTAAATTTATAGGATATTTAAGAATTATTAATAAGAAATTAGGAAGTTTATATGAGTAACTTATAATATTATTAATTGCTTTATATTAATAGGCTAACATATGAAGTATAAAATGTGGTAATATAATAATGAGTAGAATATATCTTTAATGAAATATTTTAAAAAATTAAATAATGTTTTAAATAGCTTTATTATAGGTTATACTATTTATACTATTTATTTCCTAATTATTATTATCCTTTTTTTAATAAGTGGGTTAAAAGTTAAGCATAAAGGGGTTAATTTAAGTTATACTTATGGGCTAAGTTTCACTTTTATTACTTAAATGTTTATACTTTAAAAGAGTAAGTAGCGTATATTATAAGATTTAAATAGTAGAAATATTATAAGTTATATTATAAATTAAAGATACTTTTTAGAATTAATAAGTAATAAATTACATAATTGGATTATTTAACTTATATATATATTAATTAACAATTAAATTTATTAATATAATAAAAGGAGTTATTTATAAGTTAACGTAAGAATATTTATTAAAATAAAGTTAATATTTAATGTTATAACCATAAAGCATATTATTATAAGGCATATGAAGATAATTTAATAATATGTTTTTAATATATCCTAAATAAAGTATATATCTAAGCGCTTTAATAAAAGGTTAAGCATTTCTTTAAGTAAAGGGAATATTAAAAGGTTATAATGAATTTCTAAAAATAAGGGATAGAGTTTAAGCTCCAAAATTATTTAATAAAGAATTAACCATAGTAATAAGGTATATTTCGTTAAATAGTAAAAAGTTTATTTTAATAGGTAGTATTATAATGTTAATATCTTTATAAATATTAAAGTTAATAATAAGATTTATTTTATTAAATAATATAAAGCTTATTTTAGCAGATAATATTATATATTTTTTAACTTTATTAAGTTTTAAATTATTAATATTAATAGGAGAATTATTATTTATTAATAATTATTATAAAGCTCTTTTATTATTAAAATAAATAGCTTATACTTTCTCCAAATTACGACAATATATAGCGTATAAAGTAGCTTTAAAACGCTTAAGAACTTTGGTTTTCTTTTTAACAAATATTATAATAATTAAAATATTTATTAATTATTTAAGTATAATTTAAAAATATAAAAGAGTAATTGGTAAAATAAATTAAAAGCTTAATTTAAATATGCCTTAAACCTAAGGAATACTTAAATATAAAGTAAAGTAATTTATTATTTAATTATAAAGGTTTTATATAAGGAAGAAAAATTATAATAGTTTAATATAGAAAACCCCTCCTTAAATAAATATAGGAAATAGTTAAGATAGTAATTAGTTATTTAATAATAAATATAAGTAGCTTAAGGAATTAATATATATTCCTAATTTATTTAAAAAATAAAGCATATATCATAATATCACTTAAAAATTATACATAATAAAACATATTACCCTATAACTTAATAAACCTTATTAAAATTAAAAAATTCCTAAGTAAAAAAGTAACCTAAAAAATAATTAAAAGCTTTTAAATATATACATACAAATTATAAAGCTTTATTTATTAATACTTTCAAAATAACGTTTAACTTAAATAGTTTATTAATTATTCCCAGATTAACTCCCATATTATCATTTTTATTACTATTATTAAAATTATCTTTTTAACATTTAATAAGGCTTAACATATTATTACCAAAAGATTCCACAAACTCCACCTTACTCTTTAATTTAATACCTAATAATTTAGGATTATAATAAATACTTTAAATAAATATTTAAGCGATTATATACAATGCTTACATTTAATCATTTATTAATTAACTTTAATGCTTAGAAAAGAAATCAAAAAAATATAAGTACTTATATAAGGCTTTAAAAAGGCAATCCCCTTTAAAATATTATATTATAAATGCTAATAAACATACTTAATATACTTATTACCATAATTAAAATATTAGAATTAAACTATTAATAAGTTTAAGATAACTTATACAAACTTATATTTATAACCTTTCTTATACTTAACATATTAATTACTTTATAAGTTAAATAAATTCTTACATTTATATTTAATCTTACCATTTAATACATTTTTAATATATATATAATATAGGTTATTCCAATAAATTTTTAAAGGCTTTTTACTTTTTATAGCTACATATTTATAAGGAATTATTAAAAAATAATTACCTTAAGTAATTATTATAAGCGTAACTTCATAAGGTTATAAAAGCAGAATATATTAAGCTTTATTTAAGGCAATAGTTTTTCCCTTACGCTTATAAATACTTAAGGGAAATATTAAAGGAGTAATAATTAAGGTATAAAAAGGAATAAAAAAAGAAATCATTTATTTATTAATAATAAAAGTAAATAACGAAATTAGCGGCTTATTATTTATAAGAATATTATAATTACTTATAAACGTTAGAATTATTAAAGGATAATTTAATAACTCTTTTATTTTAATTAATAACTTATAAATAAGGGGAATTATTAACGAAAGGCTTAATAAAGGGTTTAAAATTATTATTATTATTATTATTAAAAAGCTTAATAATCATATATTTAAAAGGATTAATAAATAACGGGTTAAGAATATTTATAGGAATAGCTAAAGGAATAATTAAAGGAATAATAAAAGGAGTAATTAATGAAATAATTATTCTAATAATTATTAAAGCTATAACAAAAACAAATAATTCAAACTTAATAAATATTAGAATAGTTGATAAAGCTTAAGTAAATAACTTAGCCTTTATAATAATAATAGCGGTAGTAATAATAAGCTTAACTTAATGGGCTATTTAAACTTTAATAAGATTATTAACATATTTATTAGGTATATTAAATTAAAAAAAGAGGTAATTAAAAAATGAAGTTATTTATAAATAATTTAAAAGATAAAATTAAAGAAAAGGTTTAAGAAAGTTTATAATAAAGTTAAGTTATATATAAATAATTAAAGGAGCTCCGTATAGGTTATTTTAATGTTTTAAGGAATTATAAAATTATTTATATATACTTAAAGAATTATTATTAATTTAGCTATAATATTTTAAGCTTTTATATAAAGTTATTAAAATTATCTTATTAACTATTTTATTAAAAAGATAATTATATTATATAAGTATTACTCCCTAAGTAAAAAAATAAAATACTTTTTTATTTATTCATTTCTTTTATTATATGCTTAATTAGCATATTATATAACGCGTTAAAAAAGATTAAATAAGGCTGATTAAGCTATTATTAGATTAGCTGGTAGCTTAGTCCTAAGTTATATATAGTTAAGGAATATATTATAAATAAGATAAAAGATTTAAACTATATGTTCTCATATATAATCCTATAAGTAGTTTTATACGTGTATTTAAAGCGTATTACTTATTAGGAATAAAGTTTCTTTTTACTTAATAAATTATATCGTTTAATTATATAAGAGCTTTAATACCATAATAATTGTGTAACAAATAATATTATTCTTTTTTATATACTTCTTTATTTATTTTATAAGCTTTAATTTCTTAATATAAACGTTTTTTTCATTTTAAAATATATATATAATATTAAAATTAAAGCTTTAATATAATGGTTTATAACCCACATTATAAAGGAAGATTTCTTTATTACCTTTTATAACACATTCTTTATTACTTTTACAAAAAATAATATTTAATTTAACTTTAAAAACATTAATTTAATCCTATTAAATTTAAATTATATTATTTTATAATTTAATATAATATTAATAATCTAAACTTTTTTACTAAAAGTTAATTTATTTAACATATTTTAAATTTTAAAAACATTAACTAATCTTAAAGATATAATTAAGTAATTTATTTATGTTAAAAATAAAATTATTAATTATTAAATTAACTTTTTAATATTAATTATAAAAGCCTTAAATAAAATTTTAAAATTTAATTAAAAAATAGTATATAAAATGGCGCTTCTTAAAAATTAAATTATTAAATTAACAGAAATAAATCACCTATTTAATAAACATTATAAAATAAAAAATAAACACTTATATAAAGGAAAATCCTTTATTTATAAAGAAGGTTAAGTTTTACAAAAATAAAGAGGAAATATTAAGGCTATAAATATAATTAAAGGTAAAAAAAGTAATTATTATAAAAAGATAAAGGGAGATTTAAAACATTATAAAATATATAATAAGATAAGATATAATATAAAAATTTATTAAAATATTATAAAAACATTTAATAAAGAAGATTAATTTAATTTATAATTAATTTTAATACATTATAATTATATTCTACTTAATTAAAGCTATAAAGTAATAAAAAATAAACTAATTAATTAAAATAACCAGTTAATTGTAAATTATGTTATAAGCTTTTTAATATATAAATATTATTTATGAAAAAAATTATAGTTTTTTTTAATTAAAAGCTTTTAATATAAAATTGAAATTTTATAAAATGTTTTTATAATTTATAATTATTTTAAAGGTATTATTTTAATAAATTAAAAGATTTAATTTAATTGTTTATAAAAATTATTTAATTATTTATATTATAAATAACTTTTATTTTAAAAGGTAAATAAATAAATATAAAATTAAAATAAAAGTCTTTATATTATTTTAATTATAAAAGTTAAATAAAATGTTATATAAAGGATTTTAAATTATATTATAAAGTTAAAAACATAAAAAATATTTTAAAGTTAAAACGCTTTTTAAATTTAAATGTTTTTATATAATTAATTTTAAATAATAAATACCTTAATTATGTTTAAAAGAAATTTATATTAAAGTATTAAAATTAATTTTACTTTTTATAAATATAAGTAACTTATAAAATTCATTAATTAAAATTATAATAAAAGGTAGTTATTTTATTTCAAATTAAATTACTTAAATTATTAAAAAGTTATTTTAATAATTATTAAAGTTTTAAAAGATAATTATATAATAAAGTAAAAATCATTTTTTAAAATTATATATTTATATATAAATGTAAAATTAAAAAGAAAGTTATTAAAGTTAAAATTAATCTTTTAATTAAATTTTTATTAATAAAAATAAAAAGATTTTAACTTTTATATTTAAACTTTTAACCTTTATAATTATTTAATCATTTAAATATTAATATATATTATAAGTAAATATATTAATTAAATATTTTAATTATAATTATCTTTAAAATATTATTTAAAGAATAAATTTTCAAAAATAAAAAGAATTAAAAATAATTAAATTTAATAATTTAAATTCGGGGATATTATATTCGCGCCGCGCGAGAACCTCGAGTTTTAAATTTAAAGGGTTATTATAATAATAATAATAATAAATAATTAAATTAAATAAAATAAAGCCTTAAATAATAATATTAAAGGATAATAGGTAAATTAAATAATATAAAACCTTTAAATATTTTAGATTTAAAGGATTATTATAATAATATTAATGCCTTAAATTTATAAGGGGTTATTATATCATAGTTTTAACTAATATATTAATATATTAATATATTCTTTTTTATTTGAGAAATATGGGATATGAAACCACATTAAAATCTTATTAATTAATGTTAAATCTTTAATAAATGTTAAACCTTTTAAAATATATTAGCATATAATTAAAAAATAATACTTTAAAAGAGTTAAAAAAGTATAATTAAATAATACTAATTATATAATAAGGCAATACTTAAGTGTTAAGCAATATATAATTTAAATCTTTTATATTATTAAAACGCTAAGATAATTATAATTTCCTATGGAATATAAAGGTATATAAAATAAGTAGCTCTTTTAAGTAAGATAAATAATGTTTATTTATTTAATTTAATCTTTTATAATCTTTAATAATTAATTAGCTAAGGTGAATAAGTTATTTTAACCCTTTATTTATTTTAAAAAGAAGCTATAATTTCTTTTATATATTAACATTAATTTTAGAAAGAAGATATAAGTTTTTTAATTTAATAATTTAAAATAGTTGGATATATGTTAATATAAAGCTTGTTCCTTTATGCATAAAAATTTTTATAGTTAAATTAATATAAATTTTATTCTTTATTATTTATCCTTAAGATTTAAAGTTTATAATTATAAAAGTAAATATTAATGTAAACCTAAGTTTATTAAATAAATTATTTATTTTCTTTAATACTTTAATCCTCTTTAGGAAAATGAGTAATAATCCTTTTTTTAAGCTAGGTAAATAAAGGTTTTCCGTTATTTTTAAGGATAAGAATATAATTTATAAAGGTTTTATATATATTATAATATTATTATTTACCTTATATAAAGATAAATTATTATTAAATATAAAACCTTTTATAATATAATTAGCGTTATTTATAATTTTAAGGCTTTAATGAAGATTTTCTATAATTATAATAAGTATATCTTTAATAAAAACTAGGAATATTAGTATATAAATTTTAAAAGTATTTATAATTTAGAAAGCTTTTTATAAAGTTTCTTACTTTTTTATAATATATGAAAAGAAAAAGATATAAACCTTTTATTATTAATTCTTTATAAATGAAATTATAACTTAAAGATTAATTAAATATTTAAAAATATTTAAAGGTGTTATAACCTTATAATATTTGTTAAGGATAATATTAAATAGTTATGTAAAATATATATTTAAAAGAGTAAAATTCTCTAATATTTGTTCCTTATTTCTAAGCTTATTTAATAAGGTAATATATATAAGATTTATTATTCTCATTTATTAATTTAAAATAATAATTAATATAAACTTTAATTATAATTAATATTTTAATATATATTTATTATTTTTAATATAAAATTTATTACTTATATTTACTAATTTTTATATATTTATTAACTTATTAAGATATAAGATATAATAAAGATATATTTATAATTAGCTTAAATTAGTAGAAATTTTTATATAAAATAATTATAAGCATGTTTCCAAAATTTTTATTAAGGCGGTTATAAGCTTTTTATAATTAGTTATAAATTTTAAGTAAATTTAAATTAAATATTATATTATATTTATTAATAATTAGGATATTAATTTCTTTTAATATATTAATTTTATTAATAAATATTTTCCCTTAATTAATTAATAGTAATTTAATAATAAAATAAATAATGGTTTTATTAATATTTGCCTTAATGTTTTTAAAAGTTATAATAACTTATATTTTCCTTTTATAATTTTTTTTCTTTAATATTAAAATTAAAGTTTAAATAATAACACTTTTACTCATTTCATTTTCACCTCTTAAGTAATAAAAAAGTTATAATATTTCATAGGACTTTTCCGCTTAAGCAATATTAACTTTATTTAAATAATATAATATAATATTTAATATAATTATTTACTTTTAATTTAAATATTTTTCTTTAGCTATTATAAAGTTAACGTTTACTCATATATAACTTAAATTATATTTAACTATAATTTAAGTTAATTAAATATAAGTTATAACATTTAATAATTTAAAATATATATTAGGTATAAATCTTTTGTTAAAATTAAGAAATAAGCGATTTATTTTATTTATAAATTTATTATTTAAATCTTTAACAATAAATTTAATATCTTTTCTATTAATATTATTTATTATTACTTATAAATTATTAATATTAAATTCTTTAAGTTTACTTTTTCATATAAAGATATTATTATATAATAATTCCTTAATATAATAATTATTACTTAAAGATTTAAAAGTTACAAAGCTTATATTATTTATTAAATTTTAATAAGTTTTTATTTTAAAGGTTATAAAAAAATTAATTAACTTTTTTAAATTCCCATTAAAAAATAATTAAACCATAGTTATAATACTTCTTTTAAAAATTAAAAGTTACTTATTTATACCTTAATCTAAACAAAAAATAAGGTTACTTAAAAATATAAAAAAAAACTTTAAATCTTTAAGTTCATGGTTATTTTTTTTACTTTTTTCATTCCTATCTTCATTAAAATTTTAATAATTTTTTAATTTTATAAAATTATTTTCATCCATATAAACGTTCCAAATCTTAACATTTCTCTAAGTATTTTCTTTACTCTTTCAAAGCAAATCAAAATTACTATTATAAAATTTAATACATTCACTAAAATATTTAAATAAATAATTCCAAATTTTAATTAAAGAATTATTTTTAAGTAAATTAAACTTTTACCAAAATATAAATAAAATTAAGTAAATAATAGTAAATCTTTTAAAGATATTATTATCCTTAAAACTTAAGGAATATATTTTAATAAATAAAGGAATATAAATATTATCTTTTTTCTTAATATATTAATAATATTTAAATATAGAATTTAAATTTTCTCCAAATAATATATAAAAGATTAACCACTTTTTCTTAGATTTCCATATAATATTAATTATAAAAGCATAATTATATAAATATAAATCTTAAAGCTTTAAATTATAATATAAATAAACTTAAAAAAGGATTAATTTTATACCGGAAAATTAATTTAAAAAAACCTACTCTTTTATATTTTCATTTATAATATAATTTAAAGCTTTAATAATAAATTTTCGGAAATATAATTATATTTAAAAGGTATTATAATAAACTATAATATAATAAAACCATATAAACCTTAGTTTAAATAATAAAAATATTTTAAAGCTAAAAAAATAATTACACACTTCCATTAATAATAATTTCTATTTTAAATAAAATTAATTAAAAATTTATATTATTAAGTTACATATATTTTTATCACAATTTTCCCTATTAATAAAATCTAATATTTAAGAAAGAATATTTATATAATATATTACAACAATAATTTACTTAAATAAAAAAAGACTAAATTTTATTACATAATTAATTATATAATATAAAAATAATAATTACTAAGATTAAATAAAGATTAAAATATAATTATAATTATAACATAAAGTAATAACTATAACTTTATTCCACTTATTATAATTACTTAAGATATAATATATTTAAAAAACCTTATTTTTATCCAAATATATTTACTTAATTAATTTTCATAACTAACTAAACTAATAACTTTTATTAGTTTTAGCCTTACGATTTTTATTATATTTATTATTACAATATTTTTAATATATAATAATACAATAATAATATTATATCACAATAATAATAAACTAAGCCTTATTTTTTTATTTCTCCTTTACTTTACTTAAGTTAATTATAAAATATTTAAGGGGCTATAAGTAATTACTCTTACCTATTTTTATCCTAAATTAAACTTAGTTAAAATCCTCTTAAAAATGTTCATTAATTTATCTTAAAAAATCAGTTATTTTTTCAATATCCTCTCTATTATATAAGCCCTTTAAAATCTTATAAGAGCTTATGTTTTTAATAAATTATAAAAATCCATAGAAATAAAAAGTCCTATAATAATTTATCTTTATATATATAAAATAAATATTAATAAAACTTAAAATACCGTTTTTATTCTCTAATTAAATAATCTTATTAAAAAAGGCTTTATTATAACAATAAAACCAAAGAATTAATAAAACTAAATCTTAATTAGCTTCTTTAATAATGATATAATAATCATTTAATAATCCTTTCTTAATCTTATCCTAAACCTTTTAAAGGTATTTATTTCCATAAAACTTCTAACCCATTTAAATATAAATAAGATTTAATAAATCATTTAAATTTATAATAAACCATATAATAAAAAAATCATATTTAATAATTAAACTTTTTAATTTATTATATTAATTATATCTTAACTTATTAAATAAAGATTACTACTTTTTATATACAAAAATCTCTTTTAATAAAGCTTTTATATTATAATTATTAATTAATTTATAATCCTTAAATTTATTAATAACTTAAATAAGTTATTCTTTTATTAAAGATTTATAAATAACTTAGATTTTAATAAAAAATAACTTATTTATTTAAGCTTTATTAATATAGTTATTATTAACCTTAATAATATTATTAAAAATTAAAAAGGAGAAAATAAGATATATTATTATAATAATACCATATTAACATAATTTAATAAAACCTTATTTATAAATATATAATTAATAAATTAAAAAAGTATAATTATTAAAAAAGCTTTATATATTTTAAGATTAAAGTTCTTTTCCCCTTTTTCTTTTTAATCTTTATTTATAATAATAAGATTATTTAAACCATATAAAAGAATTTTAATAAAGATACAAATATAATAATAAATATTATAAATATTAAAGAAATAATTTTTAAATATTATCTTTAAATAAGGAATACCTTTAATAAACTTTTTATTAATATTTTTAATGTTTAATGAATTAATATTATCTTTATATTTAGCCATAAAAGCTTATTATATAAAATAAGCTTTCTAAACATTATTTATTTAATTTCCTTTTAATATAAAAAATCTAAAAGAAGTTATTTTAAATTTAACTTCTTTAATATTAAATTTATTAACTTTATTAAGATTTAATATTAAAATATTAGATTTAACATTTTAAGAAAGGTTATTAGAAATAAAGATATCCTTAACTTTTAAAGCAACATTAGTTTATTTTTATTTAAACATATTAACATTTTTATTTAATATTAATTAAAAATCTTTAGATTTACTTTCATTATTTAATATAAAATTAAGGCTAAAATTTAAAATCTAATTTTTATTAAAAGTTAAATCTTATTATTTATAATAAGGAATATAAGTGATGTGGTGTATAAATTTTTCTTTAACGTTAAGAATATATATTATATTATTTATAATGTTTTAGGGGAGAATTTTATCCTTATTTATTTTATTTTAATAATTTTAAAATAAATGGTTAAAAGATATATAATAATATAAGTAATTATTTTTCTTTAATTATAAAAGAATAACTTTTATTTTAAATTTACATAAACTTAAAAAAGGGAGAAAATCTTTTTTAATAAGCTTATTTAAACTATACCATATAATATAAACATTACTTAAGATAGTTTTAATATTACGAAGTAAAACTTTAATTATAAAATATAAATTATTCACAAATATAAATATATACTTAATAACTTTACAATAAGATAGGTTATTAAGATAATTATTTAAAAAATTTAAATTAAATTTAATAACCATTTCAAAAGTATATTTTAAAATTAAGAACCTTTTTTTAAAAAGCTAAAAATCCTTAATAATTAAAGGAAATAAATAAACGTAAAGAATATATAATATATTAAAGTAATAATTCATAGGAATTTAATTTTTATTAATATATAACTAATAATAATTATAAATATAAGTTATTTTAAACTTACGAAGAAAATAATTTATATAATTAAATTAACATTATTTTTTTTAAATCCTTTAAATTAAAATTAATATTCTTTTTAAATAGAATATAAAAATGTTTTATAAATTCATTTAAAAAATTACTTTATAATCTTAATTAATTATCATTATATAAATATTAAATTAAATATAAATAATATTATTTTAAAGGTATATTATTAAGCTTATATATTACTTTTTAAAAGTTATATATATATTATATTTTATAATAATTAAAAATAAGATTTAAAAATAATCAAATATTTAATTTACATTTTTTATTATTGGATAAATAAGGTTTATTAATTTACTTAATAAAGGAGTTAAGCTAATTAGCTATGTGTGGAAAAGGTAGTGTCGTATTCATTTATATAAGTGTGTAAAAGGAAAGATTTAAGTACACTCCGAGAAATTTTAATGTATAAAATAAGCACCTCGTATAAACCATTTGCTTATTTAATTAATTTAATGGATCGTAATCCCAACACTTATCCTTAAAATTAATATTAAAACTTTTAATAAAATTATTAATTAAATTAAATTTTTTTTAAATAATAATTAATAAAATATTAGAAAATTAAAAGGATAAAGAATAAAAAAATAAAGATAATAAATTAAAATAATGTGTTTAAGCCTTTAAGCTATAAAGTTAATTAAAAAGTACATAGTTAAATTAAGCTTTTAATTTAAGGAGTTAACTAACTTACTTATATTTAATTTAAGCTTTTAATTTATAAGGTTAGTTAAATTACTTATATTTAAATTAAACTTTTAAGTTATAAGGTTAATTAATTTGCTTATATTTAAATTAAGCTTTTAATTTATAAGATTAATTAAATTATTCATATTTAAATTAAGCTTTTAAACTATAAAGTTAACTATATAATTAAATATATTAAAATTATATTATTACAAAATTAAATGTAGTTATATAAATTCCTTAATTAAAAAGATTTTAATTAATATTTTAAACTTAAAATGGTAGATTAAAAACTTAAAGATAAAACTAAACTATAAAGGGTATATTAAAACCTTAAAAAAAATTTTAAAATAAACTTTAAGAGAAACCTTAAACTTAAAAATAAGTTATTAATATAATAAATATATAAAGAAATACTTAAATAATTAATGATTAAAAGTTAAATAATATATATTTACATTATTTTTAAATATATTATGAAAATATATATAAAAAAGTATTTTAAAATTACCTAAGATAAAACTTAATAAAGATAAAATTAAGTAAAAATATATTAATTTAAAAAAGATTAAAATAAATTGCTTAAGTAAATATATTATAAAAAAATATATAAAAATTAAAGTTAATTTTATAAAGTAAACTTATAAATAATAAAATATAGCAATAAAAAATGGATTTATTTAAAAGAAAATTTATATAAATAAAAAAATTAAATTTTATATATAAATAAATAAGTTTATATATATGAAAAGATATATATATTATAATAAATTAATAGGATTATATATATGTTAAAATTATTTAAGAATAGAGAAACTAACCATAGAATATATTAAATATAAAACTTAATAATTATTAAAGAATTAAAAGAATAAAAAAGGTTATTTAAAATGTTATAAATTTAAGTATATAAAAGGTAAGCTAAATCTTACCTTTCATTATAAAATCTTAATTCTAAATTATAAAAATCCTTATTTTATAAAATATTTAAGATATTTTATACTTAATATTTAAAATATATTTAATATTTTAATATTAAATCTTAAAGATTTTATTTTTTCCTTAAAAATATTTAAGATATTTATTTTATATTAAATATCCTAAGTATTTTCATTATGTTGCTTATTAAAAATTTAAAAACCTTAAAGCGGATTATATAAATTAAGTGAACATTCTTAAGATTTAACTTAAATATAACCTTTATAAACATAATAACCATAATAAAACGTATAAAACGTAATTTTTAATTTATTAAGTTTAGATTTATTATTTTTATATTTGGAGTAGTAATTTAAGTTTTAATTTTAAAGATTAATTTAAATGCTTTTAAATATTTTATTATAGTAGTTATTATAATATTAGCTTATATCTTTAATATTAGTAACTTTAAGTAATAAAATAATAAGTTAATTTATATATATAAAGACTTATACCTTTAAGGCTTTTAAATAAAGGATAAAAATAATTTAAAAAGTAATAATTTATGGTAAATGTTATTAATTACTTTTATGGTAAGCTTATAACTATAAGTAATTAATTTAAACTTTAAGGTTTATTTTCTAATAAATAATTTAAAGTATATGTAAATTAAAAAATGTAAAAGTTATAAATATTAAATTAATTATTTAAAATAAATTTATTAATTACTTATTCTTAGGTAAAATTATTTATATATTTAACAAAATTATCATTATATTAAATAATAACCTTATAAAGTTTTTATTAAGTTATAAGGTATTTATTAAATTTTAATTTTATTTAAATTATATAAATAAATATGAAGTTAAAGATTTACTTAAAAAGAAGGCATATTCTTTTTATATTTATTTGCTTTTTAATGAATTAAATAAAAAGAAATAAACGTAAGCCTTTAATAAGGGCTAAATTAAGTTTAAAAATAAATAGTATATTTATTACTTTGGTTAAATTATAAGCTAATTTAATAATAATCTAATTAAAATAATTAAATATAAAAAGGAAATGCCTTTAAATTAAACCTTTATTTATGTAATAATTTTATAAAGTCTTTAACTTATATTAATTAAGGTATAAGAAACTTTTAAAAAGTTAAACAATAATATATTTTCCTTAAGCTAATTTTAATTAAAACTAAAATAGCATATTATATAATTATTTAAGCATAAAAAGAAAGCTTAAAAAGCTATAAAAGAAAGAAACTTTAATAAGGAAATACCTAAGGTATAAATTAATATTGCGGATAATAATAATAAAAAATATTTAAATATTAAAAAAGTTCTTAAATAATCTTTACTAATAAAATGCTTATATAATAACTCTTAATTTAATAAATAATTTATTATATTATTATAAAGGTAATTAATAAAGGTATAACTAAGTTAAAGAATAAATAACCTACCTATTATTAATTTATTTAAAAAGGTAAGATAAAAATATTATCCTAAATTTCAATAAAATAATATACTTATTTATATAAGAAATGAAATGGTTTTTTTAATAAAGTAATACATTTATTAATGTAAGAAATAAAATAATTTTTCTAATAAAGTAATATATTTATTAACATAAGAAATAAAATGTTAAATATAAATGGTAAAGCTTTTTATTTTTAAAAAATTAATATGCTTATTAATATAAATAATAAAGTAATATTCCTTAATATATTTAATAACTTCCTTTATTATTAAAAAATATACCTATTAATTATTAATATATTTAACGTTTTTAATGCTTATTTAAAGATATTTCATTTATAAATAAAACTAATAATTTATATTTAACCTAATACGATTATAATAAGGCTATAATACTTATAACTATTTGATTTAATTCTAAATATGTTTTACTAAATTTTTAAAGCGTTAAACCTTTTAAAGGTTATTTTTTATATTTTTGTTAAATAAAGGTATATAATAATTTTTCCCTTTGTAAATCCTATTTAAAAATATTATAAAGATATATACAAAATTATAAGTACTTTTCCTTTCTATGAAAAAAAAATCGTTAATTAAGTAAATAATAAATTAAAAATCGTTATCCTTATATATTTTTTATTATAACATAAAGAGCTATATTTTAAAACCATTTATAATAATATTAAAGGTAGTAATAATTAAGAAAGGTTATATAAAGTTAACCATTAAATCGTTAACTTTCTTAGTTATATTAAAATAAGTTATATATTTTAAAATATATTAATTTATAATTATTTATAAGGTATTAATATAACTTATCTTTAAACCTTTAAATTCCATTATTAAAAATAAGTAATTAAATAAATCATTAATTTAAGCTACCTTTATTTTATTAATAAAATATCCTTAGAGAAATATTCATAAATATTTAAATAATATATTAGGCGTAAGGGTTAAAATCTTTATTTTAAACCTAAATTTAATAAAAGGAATATTTTAACAATTTATTATAACTTTATTAATAGTTTTAATTCTTATCTTTTAAATAAAAGGATAGGTTAGTAAAATTTAGTTAAATATAGTTTTAATATTATCCTTTATTAACTTAACTTTCATTTCATTTTAATTATTACCTAATTTTATATTTATATTATTTTCATTATATACTTCTTTATTTAAATTTATACCTAAAATCGTTATTAATTTAATATCCTACTTATTACTAATTATAATAATATTTAATATAATAATAAGTAATTAATATATAATAAAGAATTAAAGTATAATGGTATTCTCATCTGTGGATTTTTTTATTTTATTACTTTAAATAAATAATTCTATTCATTTAAATTTATTATTTAAAGGGTTAAGATATTTATAAGTTAATTAAATAATGATAAGAATTATTCTAATATCTTTAAATTTATTATAAATATTTTTATGTAAATAAATATAATTATGTTTAAATTATTAAATTTAAAATAAAGGATTATTAATAAGGCTTTAATACTCTTTAAAAATAAATTTCTAAGATTTAAAGTTATTTATATTTAATATATTATCTTTGGATAAAATTTTAATAATAAAAAATATAAACTTTAATAATAAAACCTTAAAATCTAAAAGAAAATTTTCGAATTCATTAAATAATAGCTAAGTAAAGCTTATTAATATTAATATATTTGTTTCATTATTTAAATTAAAAGCCTTCCATTATATAAATATAATAAATATAATAAAAGGTAAAAATATAACCTTTTTATTATGGTTTATAAAAGAATATAAAATATTAATTGGAATTATAATTAGTTATTAAGATTAATAATTAACTTTTTACTTTTTCATATAAAATAAACTAATTTTTTCTTTAAAATCTTAACGTTTCTTAGAATATAAATAATAATCCTAAAAAGGTAAATAATATTCTAAAACGGATAAATCAAAAGTATAAAAGCATAAATTATACCTTTTAATAATAGTTCTAATTATAATGTTAAAATTTAATATAAAAATATAAATATCTTAAGTTTTATTATATCATATATAATATTAACAACTTTAATACTTTAATATTATTAAGTTAAAATAAATACTTAAAGAAAGATTTAGAAATTAATTTTTCTATAAATTAAAGCTAATAAAATATTATAAATTTGTAAAGATAGAATAAAACTAATAAGATTATAATATAATAAAACAAAAAAAATTTAATAATAAATTATTATTATGTTAATAAAACCTTATTTAAAATATTTAAAAGTTTTAATTAATTAAATAAATTTAAAGCTTACTATAATAAAAACTAATTTTTATTAAATATATTATTAAAGATTTAAACTTAAAGCAAAAGTTAAATAATTAAAATTATTAAAAGCGTAATTATAATAAGTTAAATTAGTATAAATTATATAATATATATCCTAAGAATGCATATTATATTAAAGATTAAAATAAAACCATCTTTATAATATTACAAAAAAAAACCCTTATGCTTAAAAAAGATTTATAAAGATAAGGAATTAAATAAGTTACCTTATAATATGGATAAATATTAGGTTATAAATTTAAGGATATTATATTTACGCCGTGCGGAAACCTTAAGTAAATAATAACTAAATTAAATAAAATAAAACTTAAAGAAAATATAATTTAATTATATATTAAATAATTATGCTTCTTTATATATATTCCCTTATTAAATATATATATTAATTATTTATATATTATAATATAATTTCATTAATAATTATAATCCTTTATTAATTTTTAATTTATTTTTTTAATATAATTTAATTATTAATATATATTATTAAAATAAAAATATAAATATTAATATTTTATATTATGTTATATATTTATAATAAGTTATATTTTAATAATAAAATATAATATAATATAATATAAATTATATTAATATTACTTAACCTTATGTTTTTTTTATAAAAGGTTAAGGGATATATATTCTTTAATATTCTTAATTAAATAGAAATAATATTTAATCCTTAATAATATTATTAAATTAAATCATTAAGAATAAAAGATATTATTTCTATATATTTATTAATTAATAGTAAAAAGTATAAATATATTTATTTTATTATATTAATATGATTTTTAAGATTTTAAATTAATAAGTAATAAGGAATTTAATTATTAATGGTTATATATTTAAAGTAATTATTCTTTAAAGAGATATTAATATTAAAGGTAAATCTTATTATATTATATAAAATATAAGATTTTAAATTAAAATTGTTGTTATATTATTTAACTATATAATAATTTATTATTAAATATATTTATATTTACTTTAAATAAATTTTAATAATTATAAGTAAAGTAATATATATAATTAAAAATAAAATGTATATATAGGTTTAAAATAAATAAGATTAATTTATAATTAATTTTAATCATAATAAATATATCTTATTACTTTAAATATACCTTTATATAATATTAACTAAACTTATATTATATAATATAATTTAACGTAGAAAATATTAATGATTTATATATTTAATATTAAGTATATTTATAGGAAATTAAACTTATTTTTAATTATATTTTTTATTCTTTCTTTTTTATTATTATATAATCAAATCTATTAATTAATATAATATAATATAACAGACTTTTTTAGCGTATATAAAATCTTTAATGCTTTATAAAAATAAATATTTAATTAGGATTTATATATCTTTATTATTTTAATAGTTTATTTAATATAACCTTTATTAATTTTACTTAAAACATTAATAAATAAGTTTTATATTAAAAGGTTTTAATAAAAAAATGGTTAAAAAATTTTAATTAAAGATAATTATAATTAATAAATAATTATAATTAATGGGTAATTATAATTAATAAATAATTATAATTAATAAATAATTATAATTAATGGGTAATAATGAACTAAGGTTTATTTAAACTAATAAGCTTAACTTACTATAAAATATATACATATCTTTTATAATATTTATCCCATGTTTTAAAATCTTATTAAATAAAAGGGTATAATAACATTATTAACTTAAAGCCTTATTAATTATATTCCTTTTATTAAATATAAAATATTTTAAATATTAAGAATAAATATTAAATTATAAACCTTTATTTAATTTATTTAACTTAGGGATATTACAACTTATATATAAGGCACTTTTAACTAATAAAAAACAAATAAAGTATAATACTTACTTAAGTAAACTAATTACTTTAATTTTCTTATAAGGATAAAAAAATATCCCTTAAGGTAAAATCTCCTTTTTTAATTATTAAATAATTATTTATAAAATAATATTTAAGCTTATTTATATTTTCTTTAATATAATTTTATCTTTTATATTAATTATTTAAATTTATATAAGAATTATTTTTTTAAATTATTTAATAATAATATTAAAGAATTAAGCAATAATTAAAAAGCTTTTTATAACTATATATTAAATAAAAGCATTAAAAATCCTTAATTAATTAAGTGATAATTATTAACTTAATATAGTAATTATATAAACTAAATTAAGTTAGGTATTAATTTTTAAATACTTCTTAATTTAATTTAAGAAAATTAAATAAATGCCTTTACTTATTTAATTTTAAGTTTATTTTATTTTAAATATTTATAATATATTAAATCTTAATTTTAATAATTATTAAGTATATTATAATAAGTTATATTAAAAATCTTTATCTTTTATTAAGGAATAATTAAATAAGTAAGTATTTAAATAAATAAACTTATTAGTTTTAATTTATATTAAAGGTAATAAAACCTTATCTTTATTATTTTAAGTTATTAAAAGTTATTATTTATTAGAAATTAAATAATATATTATAAAATAATATTTCTTTAATAATATGGGATTTTTTTATTAAAGGATTTTTATAGATTATATTATAAAACATAAATTTTATTAAGGAAACTTTCACTTAATAAGATAATATTTACTATAATAATTATATATAAATGAAGGATAATAAGTTAAAAAGGTATAAAGTAATAAATATATAAGGAATTAAAAAATTATTAATTAAATATATATTTATAATTTATTTAAATTAATCTTAAAGTGTTATTAATAAGTATAAATTAATTTATAATTTAATAAATTAATTAAAAGGAATAATAATTTATATAAAGATTTAATAAAAGAATATTTTTACTTATATTTCCTTTATAATTAATATAAGATAAGCTTATTATAAAAAGATATAAAGAATTATAAAATAAATAAGTTAAAATTAAAGCTTTATTATTTAATATATAATTAAAGGAATAATAATATATTCTCTAAAATATTATTTAATATTAAATTATTTTTTAAATATTTAAGTATATAAAATATATTTTCTTATATTTAGCTTTTCTATTTTTTTTTCCTTATGCTTCTTTATTATTTAAAGTTATATAATAAATATGGTATTTTATTTT
>JAMAKT010000151.1:0-36064 GCA_023628415.1 Hypoxylon sp. PDH2405 | reverse complement strand
TATTTAAACTTATTTATTTATTATTATAAATAAAATTAAAAACTTAAAACGTTAAATTTATATATAAGTTATATTATATCCTTTTTATTATTTTTATATAATATATTTATAAAGATATATTTTATAATTCCGTTATTATTATTATATTTTAAAAAATATAGCATTTTATATAAAAACTTAATAAAATTAATAAAGAAAATAAAATATTATATTTATTATATAGCTTTAAATAATAAAAAAGTATAAGGAAATAAGAAATAAAAAAATTAAATATAAGAAAATATATCTTATATACTTAAGTATTTAAGAAATAATTTAATATTGAATAATATTTTAAAGAATATATTACCATTCCTTTAATTATATATTAAATAATAAAGCCTTAATTTTAACTTATTTATTTTATAATTTTTTATATCTTTTTATAATAAGCTTATCCTATGCTAATTATAAAGGAAATATAAGCGAAAATGTCCTTTTATTAAATCTTTATATAAATTATTATCCCTTTTAATTAATTTATTAAATTATAAATTAATTTATATTTACTAATAATATTTTAAAATTAATCTAAATAAATTATAAACATATATTTAATTAATAATTTTCTAATTCCTTATATAATTATTGCTTTATATTTTCCTAACTTATTATCTTTTATTTATATATAATTATTATAATAAATATTATTTTATTAAGTGGAAGTTTCCTTAATAAGATTTATATTTTATAATATAACTTATAAGAATCCTTTAATAAAAAAGTCTTATATTATTAAAGGAATATTATTTTATAATATATTATTTAATTTTTAATAAATAATAACTTTTAATAATTTAAAATAATAAAGGTAAGATTTTATTACCTTTAATATAAATTAAAATTAATAAATTTATTTATTTAAATATTTATTTATTTAATTATTCCTTAATAAAAGATAAGAATCTTTAATATAATTTATTATAATATATTTAATAATTATTAGAATTAAGGTTTAATATATTATAAATATTTGAAATAAAATAAACTTAAAATTAAATAAATAAAAACACTTATTTAATTTTCTTAAATTAAATTAGGAAATACTTAAGAATTAATATTTAATTTAATTTATATAATTATTATATTAGATTAATAATTATTACTTAATTAATTAAAGATTTTTAATACTTTTATTTAATATATGATTATAAAAAGCTTTTTAATTATTACCTAACTTTTTAATATTATTATTAAACAATTTAAAGAAATAATTTTCATATAAACTTAAATAATTAGTATAGAAGATAAAATTATATTAAAAAAAATGTAAATAAGCTTAAGTATTATTTTATAAATAATTATTTAATAATTAAAAAAGGAAATTTTACCTTAAGGGATATTTTTCTATCCTTATAAAAAGATTAAAGCAATTAACTTACTTAAGTAAATATTATGCCTTATTTATTTTTTATTAATTAAAGATACCTTATATATAAGTTATAATATCCTTAAATTAAATGAATTAAATAAAGGTTTATAACCTAATATTTACTTTTAATATTTAAAATATCTTATATTTAATAAAAGGGATATAATTAATAAAGCTTTAAATTAATAATATCACTATATCCTTTTATTTAATAAGACTTTAAAATATAGGATAAATATTATAAAAGATATATATATATTTTATAATAAATTAAGTTTACTAATTTAAATAAACCTTAGCTTATTATTACCCATTAATTATAATTACTTATTAATTATAATTATCTTTAATTAAAATCTTTTAATTACTTTTCTATTAAAACCCTTTAATATAAAACTTATTTATTAATGCTTTAAGTAAAGTTAAAAAAGGTTATGTTAAGTAAATTACTAAGGTAATAAAGGTATATAAATCTTAATTAGGTATTCATTCTTATAAGGTATTAAAGGTTTTATATATGTTAAGAAAGTTTATTATATTATATTATATTAATTAATAAATTTAGCTATATAATAATAAAGAAAAGAAAATGGAAAACATAATTAAGAATAAGTTTAATTTCTTATAAATATATTTAATATTAAATATATAAATTATTAACATTCTTTACGTTAAATTATATTATATAATATAGGTTTAATTAATATTATATAAAAGTATATTTAAGGTAATAAGGTATATTTATTATAATTAAAATTAATTATAAGTTAACCTTATTTATTTTAAACTTATATATACATTTTATCTTTAATTATATATATTATTTTACTTGTAATTATTAAAATTTATTTAAGGTAAATATAAGTATATTTAATAGCGGATTATTATATGGTTAAATAATATAGCAGCAATTTTAATTTAAGATTTTATATTTTATATAATATGGTAAAGCTTACCTTTAGTATTAATATCTTTTTAAGGGATAGCTATTTTAAATATATGGCCATTAATAATTAAGCTTTTTATTATTTGCTAATTTAAGATCTTAGAAATTATATTAATATAATAAAATAAGCGTATTTATATTTTTTGCTATTAATTAATAAATATATAAAAATAACATTTTTTATCCTTAATGATTTAATTTAATGATATTATTAAGGGTTAAATATTATTTTTATTTAATTAAAGATATTAAAGGATATATATTTCTTAGCCTTTATAAAAAAGATATAAGGTTAAATAACGTTAATATAATTTATACTATATTACATTATATTTTATCATTAAAATATAATTTATTATAAATATATAGTATAATATAAAATATTAATATTTATATTTTTACTTTAATAATATATATTAATAATTAGGTTATATTAAGAAACGATAAGTTAAAAATTAATAAGGGATTATAATTATTAATAAAATTATATTATAATATATAAATAATTAATATATATATTTAATAAGGGAATATATATAAAGAAGTATAATTATTTAATATATAGTTAAATTACATTTTCTTTAAGTTTTATTTTATTTAATTTAATTATTATTTATTAATATTATTATAATAATTCTTTAAATTTAAAATATTTAAAGGCTTTATATTATTTAATTCGCTTATTATTTTTTAATATTATTATTTAAGGCTTTGTTTTATTTAATTTAGTTATTATTTGTTAATGTTATTATGATAATCCTTTAAATTTAAAATGTTTAAAGGCTTTATATCATTTAATTTGCTTATTATCTTTTAATATTATTATTTAAGGTTTTGTTTCATTTAATTTAACTATTATTTATTATTATTATTATAATAATCCTTTAAATTTAAAATGTTTAAAGGCTTTATATTATTTAATTTATTTATTATCTTTTAATATTATTATTTAAGGCTTTACTTTATTTAATTCTAATATTATTATGTTAATTAAAAATGTAATATTAATCCTTTAAGCCTAAAATGTTTTAAGGTTAAAAGGAAGTTCCGCCTTTAAAATATTAAATTAGATTTTTTAAATTATTTCTATTATAATATATACATTAAACTTATCATTATTATTCCTTAAAAATATCCCTTATTTATTTCTTAATTTAAAATTACCTTTTATTATAGTTATTATTTAAGGACCTGAATAACCATAATAATTTCCTTTTTTATCCTAATTAAACTTTGCGAGAGCTATAGTAAATATAAGGCTAATAGTAAATAAATTTGCAAAATACTTTAATCTTTTAGTAATTTAAAGCGATAATAAAATTCTTAAACGATTTAACCAACTTTAAGAAGTTATAACTAATAGAAATGGTATAAATAATTAACTAATTATAATTAAATAACATTTTAATATTATAAACCGTTACATTAATATTATATAGGTTTTTCTTTCTTTTTTTTTCCTTTTTTTTATCTCTTTTTTAATAATAATATACTAATCATTTATTTATTATAAGAAAACCAATTTAAACCGTTATATTAATATTATAAATTATTACATTAATATTATATAAGTTTTTCTCTTTTTCTCTTTTTTTTTCTTTATTTTTCTCTTAATAATAATATATTAATTATTCACTTATTATAAGAAAACCAATTTAAATTATTATATTAATGTTATAAATTATTATATTAAAATTATATAAATCTTTTTTTCTTTTTCTTTTCTTTTTCTTTATCTTTTTTTTAATAATAATATATTAATTATTTATTTATCATAAAGAAATTAATTTAAATTATTGTATAAAAGTTATATAGGTCTTTCTTTTTTTTTCCCCCCTTCTTTCTTTTTTTTTCCCCCCTTCTTTCTTTTTTTTTCTCTTAATAATAATATATTAATCATTTATTTATTATAAGGAGATTAATATTGCTATATATATTTTTAATTAAAACGCCACGAATAATTATTATTTAGCCCCTTTTAAAAACTTAATTACTAATAAGGAAATTAAGGAACTTTAATAGGTTAAAATAAAGGATTTAAAGCTTTTACTTAATAAAAACCTTTATAATTAAAATATAATAAATAAATATTAATATTAAATTAAGTATTAAGGTAAATAATTATTTATTATAACTATAATTATTTATTAAAGGTAATTTATAAATTAAATAATAAAAGCTATGTAAGCATTTTAGCTTGCTTATAATATGATCTTAGTTATAAGTATTATGTTTATAATTTTAAATAAAATGGAATATATTTAAATATATATTTAATTTTTTTAAATTAAATAATTATATAGTTTTATTTAAATAGTTAATAATAAATTTATGGTTTAAATTAAAGTAATATTTATTTAATTCCTTTAATATAAATATTTAATTATATTATTAAAATGTTTATTATTAATATTTCTATAATTTTTTAAAGTTATTATTAACCTTATTATTACTTTTAATAAAGAATTATTATTTTAATGAGCGTTAATTATCTTTTTTATAACTTTTAAACCTAACTAATTAGGGAAGTATATTTTTACCCTTCCATCCTTTCATGCTTTATTAAAATCTCTTTATAATGAAATTAAGGTAATTTTTAACTTAAATATTATATTATAATATAATTTAAATCATTTTAAAGATTAAATTAAAAGCTTTATTCTAATATAAATATAATTTATATATATAGTTTAAAAATAAGGTAATTTAGCTTTAAAGTTTAATAATAAAATATTATATAAGGGAGTTATAAATAATAGATATTATATATTAAAGGCTTACCTTTACCCTTACTTAATTTAATATAAAAAGTTAAATTATTTAATAAATATTAAATATATTAAAGTAGAATTAATATTAAATTAAAGCTTTTAATTAAAGCTTTAAAATGATTTTAATTATATTATAATATAATATTTAGATTTAAAGTTCTCTTAATTTAATTATGAGGAGATTTTAATGAAGTAATAATTAGCGCAAATAATTATAAAAAAAGATAACTTAAATAATAATGTTTTTTTTATTAAGTAAACTTTTTTAATATTTTTTATTATATAATTATTAAATAAGGTAATTTATTTCTTTTTTAATAAAAGGAATATTCCTTTAATATATAATTTAAAATATTTATATATGCCTTAATATTTATTATAAAAGTAATTATTTAAATTAATTAAGAATTACGTTTTAATATTTATTTAAAAGAAAATATATTAAGTTTTTTTTAATTTAAAGTAAATATATAAGGAAGTTTAAATTTAAATTTATATTTAAATTAAGCATTTTATTTAAAGAATAATTAACTTTTAGTGAAGATAAATTAATTTTTATTAGACTTAAGCTATAAGCGTAAGCGTAAGCGTAAATGATAAGGCTTTTAAGCATTATCTTTTTTTATTAATAAAGATTAAGGCTTTATAGCGTTATTATTATTTATTTAAAAAGATTAAGGCTTTTTATAAAGAAGATTTAAATTATTTAAAAGGTTATTAAAAGGGTTATATAAAAAATATAAATTAAATATATAATTCTTAAACTTAACGTTATTATTAAAATGTTTTATTTAATTTATATATATTAAGTAAATAAGGTTAAAATTATTATTTTTATCTTTATTAAAATTAATATTATTAATATTAAGCTTGCTAATATTAAAAATATTATTATTATTATTACTTATATTATAAGTAGTAAAATTTATATTTAATAGCTTAGCTTTTAAATTTTAATGATTATATTTTTTATTGGTAATATTCTTTATTTTATCATTAATTACTTTATTAAATAATTAAGGGAGAAATCGTATTAAGAGCATTTTTTCAACCATTTTATCCTTTTTTCTTTATTTTAAATAAGTATAATATATTTTAATTTACTATTATTTTTTATAAAAAATATAATAATAATATTAGTAAATAAAGATTAGCTAAATTAAGCGAAGAGAAATTTAATTAAATATTTAATTAGTAAAATAGGAATATTATAATATAATAAATAAATCTTTATATTAGAATTAATAAATTTATTTAGGGGATTTAAAATGTGGGATATTAAACGTAATTAATTTCTATTTTGCGAATCTAACTTTGGAATAAAAATAATAGTATTTAAATTTTAAAGAGTATAAATATCCTTATAAAAATAAACGTGATTATTAATATGTATATACGTTGGTTTATTTTTATTAAGAGAATTAATGAAATAATGTATATTATTTATTTTAATAAAGGTTTTTATTATTTAAGGAAGGATATAATTTAATTTAAAGGTATTAATTTAATTTGTAAAAGAATAAGGTATATATTTAAAGTTATATGTTAAGGGAATTTTAAGTATTAATATATTAGTAATGAATATACCATTAATATTAAATATAAAATTATTTATTATGAAAATAAGGAAATTAAAATATATATCCCTTCACAATATTAATAATATATTAGGAAACTTTTAATGATTAAAATAAGGTATAATAGGATATAGCTTCTTTATTAATAAGTATTAATTATATAATAAAAAAGATAGGATATTATATTTAATTTTTTTTATATTTAGGAAAATAAAAATAATAAATCTTAATAGAAATTATATAATCCTTAAATATATAATATTTATTTATTACCTTAAATAAATAAGATAAAAATAATTTAATTAAATTATTAGTATTATAACTTTTATTATTTATTTAAATATTGTTAAGGATAATATAATATATAATATAAACCATATTATATAAGAATTTATCTTTATTAAAAGTTTAAAGAATAATTAGTGAAGCTAATAGAATATAATTAAGATAATAAATTTTAATTAATGATTAAATCTTTACCTTTTATTTAACATTAAAAAGAAAGATATAATAAGGCTTATCTTTAAGTATTATTTTAATGATAATAATAACGTTAATTTAATTATTATTAATGAGTTATAATAATAATATATAATATATTTAAATTTATTAAGGTAATTAAGTAATTAAAACCTTAAAAATTATTATATAATATTTAATTTAAAAATAAATTATTAATAAAGTATTATTATTTAAGTTACTTATCCTTTTTTTATTAACTAAATTACCCTCCTTATATCTTTTAAAATTTAATTAATAAAAGTATAAATTTTCTATCCCGTTATATTTTTATATTTTTATTAATATTTTCTTATAATTAAACTAAAATAACTTTTTTTAAAGATATTATATTATAATATGATTTATATTATTTTAAAGCTTTAATTAAAAGCTTTACTTTAATATAAATCTTATATATATATAAAATTAAGGAATAAAGATATTTAACTTTAAAATTAATAATAAAATGTTACGTAAGGTATAAATATTATATATTATACTTTACTTAACTTAACTAACCTTAACTTATAATAAATAACATAATTACTTTATAAATTTAGGTTATATTTAAATATAGTTAATATTAAATTAAAATCCTTAATTAAAGCTTTAAAAGGATTTAAATTATATAATAATATAGTATTTATATTAAAAGTTATTTTGGTTTAATTATGAGAAGATATTAATAAGGTAACGAATAACGTAGGATAGTAAATATAAGCTTTTAATTAATTGATTTTGGTAAAGATAACTTAATTAATAAAAAAAAAATAGCTTAAATAATAATATTTTATTAATATTTTAAATAATAAATTATTTTAAGTAATTAAAATATTTAATTAGTTATAATTAATAATTTAATATTTTATTATATTATTAAATGTATTAATTATTTTAAGTTTAAACTTTTAAGTATTTATTAAATAAGGCTTTATTAATATTATAATTATATTACCATTAATTTATTTATTAAGTTATATTATAATTTTATTCTTTATATTTTACCTTAATGAAATAATAATATTTCATTAACTTTATCCTTTAGAAAATATGGTTTTTAAGCCTTCCTTAAGTATTTATTTTAGTTAAATAATATTAAAGCTATAAAGTTATTAATATTATATATAATAAGTTATAAAAGTTATAATATTATTTTTCTATATTAAATTTTATTATTATAATTTAAACCATTACGAAAAGGTATAATTTACGCTTTTATACTTTAGATTTATTCATTTTAAAATAATATTTACCTTTTAAAAATTATCCTTTATATTTTAAAAAATGTTAAAACTTTAAAGAACTTAGCTTATTTCTTATAAAAAAAGCCAAACTTAATCGCTAATCCAAACAATTAATCTTAATTTTATTTAATATATTACATTTATTTGTAAATTATATTAAAAAGGTTATATTTTCACTTTTTATTATATTTATATAATTAAAGTCTTTTAATTTAAATTATAAATCAAACGTATTAATACTAACAAGCCTTATTAAGTTATTATTTAACCAACCCAAAAACCTTCCTTTAAATTTTAAAGCTTTAACGTTAAAGTTTATATTTTCCATCGTTAAAATCTCATTTAAAAATAATATATTAAATATAAATAATTTTAAATCTATAAGGTTTATTAGCTATAAGGACTATTATAATCTTATTTATAACCTTATATTTTAAGTTTAATAACTTAAGCTTAATTATATATATCTTTATAAGAATGTTTATAATAAACTTAAAAATGTTTTAAAAGCCTTAAACATTATTAAATTAGAATATAAATATTCCCCTCCCCTAATTAATAAGTTTAAACATATTAAAGCACTTATATAAAGTTAAATTAAAAATGCTCCTATACCTTAATTAAAAGCTAAATATTAATTGGCTATTACTATATTAAATACTTTTATAATTAATAATCTTTAAGCTAATAAAATAAAAGCAATTTTAAATAAGGATTTAAATAAAAGAATAAATAATAAGGATATAAATATAAAATTAAATAATAAATAAAATATAATAAAAATTAAGCTTATAAAGGATAATATTTAAAATAAATTTAATATAACCTTATTAAACTTTCTTATTATATAAAAGATAAAAATTAAAACCAATAATAAAGTTATAATTAATTATTAAACTATTCTTTTCGTTATAACTAACCCTAAAATGAAAATTTCCGCCTTTATACTTAATATATTATTCAAATATAAGCGGCTTTTTCTATTAAAGATTTCTTTTACTAAAATATAAGCGATATAAGTTATTAATATATTTAGTTATTTATTTTTAATAATAGAATTTAAGGATTTAAGGATAAGTTATATTAATACCTTATAAGTTATTACGAACCAATATATTTTAAAATGTGTATTTTGCTCTAATATAACTAAGAAAGTTAATAATTTAATGGTTAAATTTAAATAGCCTTCCTTAAGTATAATTACCTTTAATATTATTATAAATAATTTAAAAATATAGCTCTTTATATTATAATAAAAAATATATAAGGATAGGAACGATTTTTAATTTATTATTTACTTTATTAATAATTTTTTCCTTCAAAAAGAAATAAATTATTTATAATTTCATATATATCTTTTTAATATTTTCATATAAGCAATAAAAAGAAAGAATTTATTATATATATTTATTAAATATATTCATAACAAACATTATCTAAGAGATTTAACAAATTTAAAATTTAATAAAGTAATTATAAATATTATAACTTCATTACAATTACGTTAATATAAACATATATTATCTAATTTATAAATAACTTCTCTTATTTTAAATGAATAAGTTAAAAAGTTTAAAGGTAAACATTAAAAAACTTAAATATATTAAGAATTAATATAAATAAAAATTACTATTTAAAAATTATTTATTATTTATTTTAAAGTTATTAATTTTTCTTTATTACTAACATTCTTGCTTTTTACATACAATAATCCTTTAATATTATTAATTCTTATAATAATTATATAAATAATTTATATAATATATTACTTATAAAATAAAAGTTAATTAATAATATTTATTACTTATAATTAAGCTATGATTAAATTATTATTAAACTATAATTAAATAGTAATTAAATAATGATTAAGTAACGATTAAATAATGGTTAAATAATGGTTAAGTAACGGTTAAATAACGATTAAATAACGATTAAATAGTTATTAATTAAAGCAACTTATTTAAAATTTATAAATTAAATTTAAAGCTATTCCTTACTTTCTTTTATTCTTAATAAAACTTATTACTTTTATAATATTAAATCATATTTAATTAAATTATTATATTAAAAAATAATTATTTAAATAATAAATATTATAATTATAATAAAAATAATAAAGAATTTTCTCTTTAAAATTATTACTTATAAGAAACCATTGGTTTTATACCTTAACATCTTATAAAAGACTTATGATTAATTTATATCTTTAATTAAATATATTAAAACTTTAGCTAAATAATTATATAAGAAATAAATAAAATATTATATAAACTTTCTTTTTCTTAAATTTAATAATTTATAAAAATATTTTATTATATTATCCTTATATTTCCATTCCTTATAAAACTATTTAAATATAATATAATAAACTTTAAATATTTAAAATAAGCGGAATAAAAATATTACTTTAATATATAACATTACACATAAACTAATAAATAAATAATTATTAAATTATTTCTAAAATTATGAATTATAAGAATATTCCTATTTTAAAGGCTTAAGATTTATATAATTATATATTTTATATATAATAATATTAAAAAGGCTTAATTTTATATTAATATAAGATTAACTTTATTATTATAAAAAATTATAATATAATTATATATTATTATTACCTTAATACTTTTAAAGTTCATATATAAATGACTTATAATTAAATAATTTTAAAGGTTTAATTAAAAGTTATTTTATTTTAATATAAAAATAAAATCTAATATAAATAAAATAAATTATAACTTAATTAACATTCTTTAATAAAGTAATTAAGATAATTTATTATTTTTTTTCCTATGAAGAAAAGGATTAAGGTTTTATTTTAACTTTTCATTATATTTTATATTTTAGGGATAATTATTAAGAAAGGAATAATAATAGGAAATAAGTAACGATAATATTTAATTATATAATTAAATATTAATATAATTATTTATTATAATATATAATAAATAATTATATAATTTTGCTTATATATTTAAATATATTAGTTAATATTATTAAAGATTATATAAAGAAAGTAATAATTTTAAATTATATATTATATATTTAAAGGATTATATTAAAATAATATATTAAATAATGGTTACTTATATTAGTAATTAAGAG
Organism: Hypoxylon sp. PDH2405; assembly: GCA_023628415.1. Classification (NCBI taxonomy): domain Eukaryota; kingdom Fungi; phylum Ascomycota; class Sordariomycetes; order Xylariales; family Hypoxylaceae; genus Hypoxylon; species Hypoxylon sp. PDH2405. The sequence continues at coordinate 24,506 of JAMAKT010000151.1, read as the reverse complement.
ATATATTTTAATTAAATTTATAGCTTTAAATATTATAGTTAATATATTTAATAAATTAATATTATATATATAAATAATTAAATATATTTATATAGATTAATTTATATAAGTGGTTTTTATTTTATTTTGTATTATAAGGTTATAATTATTAAGTAAAGCAATATATTTATTTAATATTTAATTAGTTTTATACTTTCTAATAGTAATATAAAGCGCTTATCTTAATTAAGGGTTTAAAATAATGTTTATATTAAAAAAATTATTTTTAAGTAATAATATATATTTATTATTAATATTTAATGTTTTAATTAATAATATATTATTTTTAAAATTTAATAATGGGTTCTCTTAAAAAATATTTAATTATTTAAGATAAATTAAATTTTAACTTTAAATTTATTATAGTATAATATTATATAAAATCGTTTTATTAAGATATAATAAATTAATAAAAATAGCATTTATTATATTTATATTTTATTATTTAACTTTAAGCGAAAGGATTTTAATAATTTATATTAATAATTTAATAAATTTATATATAATAATATTATATATAAATAAGATTTCTTTTTTAATTATATTTTAATTTTATTATTATATTAAAAACTTTAATTATATATTTTTTAAAATTATTTATATTAATATTTAAAAAAATATGGCTTTAATAAAAGAATATTTATTATTATCGTTAATATTATTATTAAAATCTATTTTAATATTTAATGTTGGTATAGTAAAATATTAAATAAATATATTATTTTCTTATATATATATTAAATTATAATTAAAGAAATATTTATATTAAGTAAGTAATAAACTTTTATTTATTTTTATAATATTTTATTTTATTTATTATTAAGTTATAAAATTTAATTTTATTATAAAAGTTTTGGTTTAAAATATTTTATTAAAATTTCTTAATATATTAATATAAAAGTTAAATAAATTATTAACGTACATAATAATATTTATTTAATTAATAATTAATTATTAAATTAAACGTTATTATCTAAATCTTTAAGTTAATAATTTGCTTTAACTTAAAGTATAAAGGCTAGGGAGAATAAATCGATCTTTTTTATTAATGTAAAGGTTAAAGAAAATAAACCAATTATCTTTATTAATAAAAAGGTTAGGAAAGATAAATTAATTATCTTTATTAATAAAAAGATTAAGGAAAATAAATTAATTTTCTTTATTGATGTAAAGGTTAAAAAAGATAAATTAATTATCTTTACTAATGAAAAAGTTAAGGAAAATAAATTAATCATTTTTATTAATAAAGAAGTTAAGGAAGATAAGATTATTAATATCTTTAATAATATTAATGGATTTATTTATAATAAATTATTAATTTTATTTTAATATATTATTACGTAAGCTTTATATATTTTATTTATTATATGATTTTTTAATAAATTTTAAAATATTTTATTATTATAAAGGTTAATAATTATTAATATATTATAAGAATTAAACTTAATTATATTAATATTATTCTTAATATTTTAAATATAATGGATAAATTTATATAATTATATTTTTTAAAAGATATTGCATATATTATATTTATAAGTTTTAATTATATAATTAAAGAATTAATTATATAAAAGGAAATTAATAAAAAAGATTTTAATATATATTTTATTTATTAATAAATTAATTTAATATAAAGAAAAATTTAAATAAATATATAATATATATAATTATTTTCCTTATAAATTAATTAATATACTTCTTTATTTAATTTATTTATAATATAGAAATTGTAAGTTATAATATGAATATTAAGAGATATTAAGCTATTAATTTAATTAAATAATGAGAGATTTAACTTTAGTTTCTTAGAATTTTTTTATTTCATATATTTAAACGCTTTTAAAATTTTTATATTTATTAAATTTAAATTATATAAAAAGTTGTTAATTTTATATTAAATTAGTTTAAACTTAACTTATTATTATTATTAATTAAGGAAGTTTTCTTCTTAAATAATTTTAATTATATTTGGCCATTTTATAATTAACTTATCATTTATGAAATTAATTAAGGATTAATAAAATTATTAAAGATTTTTTAAGTAAGGGTTTAATATATACGTAATAAAATCTTAATAATTTTATTATATTTATTATATATGTTATATTTATTCACTTAACATTCTTTATTATATGTTTATTTTTTATTAACTTTATTATATAAAATTAAGCTTAATAGTTATAAAGAATGTTTTAAAATAAAATAAATATTGCTTATTTTAAGAATATAAATAGATTTCTTTATATAATATTAGTATATTATATTTATTATATTCCCTTAAAAATGTATAATTTCTATCTTTTTAATATTTATCTATGGTAATATATTAAGATTTTAAGAAAATAATTATTAAAAAATAAGAGAAGATAATATACGTTAAATTACTTAAATAAATAAGCGTTAAAGCCTTTATTATTAAAGAATATAAGTAATTCCTTTCTCTTTAAATTTAACATTTATCATTTATATTAATCTTTATCTTTAATTATAAATTTATAACTTAATTTATTTTCTTATATTTCATTTACTTTTTTATGTTTTATTTATTTTCTTATACCTTATTCCGCTTCTTATGTTTAAAATTAAATTATATTTTTAATTATTTTTAATTTAATAAATTATACATTATATATAAAGTAAATATTTAAAAATAATTAAAAGCTAATATATAAATTAATTTATTATAATATAAAATTAACCATTTATTTATATATATTAAATATAACTTATTATATTTTAAGGATTAAAAACTTTAAGTAATTTACCTTAAGTTAAATTTATACTTAAAGAACTAAAATCTATTTATTATTATATTTATAATTAATTATAAAATGGAACTTTTCTTCCGTTATAAATATAAACTTTTCTAAATAAATTAATAAATTAATTATCATTAAATTTAACCTTTTAACTAATATAATTAAACTTTAAATTTAAATTATATTATATTATTTATATTATTTATATTATTAACTTTATTAACTTTATTTATTTAATTTACTTAATTTGTTTAATCTATAATTTATTTAGAATTAAGCTAATAGTTATATATATTATAATATTTAAAAGTCTTTATATTAAATATGGTTTAAGTTATTAAGTTTTAGATTGTTTTATTTATTTAATAAATTTCTTTTATAAAATAAGAAATAAATTTTTTTTTAATATAATAAAATAATTAATAAAAATACTTTATAGCTTATTCGCTTAATTTAAAAATTAAAATTATAATATTACATAATACATTAGTAAAGTTATTATAGATAATTTAGGAATAAAAAGATTAAATTTTAGTTTTTTAAAAGGTATACGAAAAATGTAATTATTAATTAAAAAATTCTTTTATAATATTTTAAATATTTATATACTTTTTATAAGATTATAAAAAGTTAATTATCTTTATTATAAGTTTAATAACTTAATAATTAAACTTTATTATAACTTTATATAATTTAATTTAAATAATTGTGTTATCTTTTATTTAACTTAATTTTATATTAAAAAAACTATAAAATAATTTATATTTATATAAAATATTTTACCCTTAATAATATATAAATATAATATGATTAATTATTTTATTATAAATTATTTTTAAAAAATGTTAGCTTAATATAACGTTTTTAAATATTTATTATTAAGTTTTAAAATTAAGGGATAGGTTAAATATAGAGTTTATTATAATAGAAGTTTTAATAATATTAAAATTATTTTAATAATTAAAAAGGATATATAAATAATAAAAAAAGGAAAGGATTCTTATATAAATATATAATTAAGTTTAAAGAATAAAAAGGCTTAATTTTAATGTAATTAAAGCAAAGGCTAATTATTATTTAAATAAAAATAAGCAATATTTTCATTATAATGGAGGATATAAACGTTAATAATAATTAAATATAAAATTAAATATATGATTTTAAATAAAATATTAACTATTTATTTATATATATATTTATATAAGGCTTATTTACTTATATAAGATAAGAATATAATCCTTATATTAAAGATTTTATTCGCTTTTATATATAAAGAAAATTAAATATTTAAATTTTATTAAAGTAAATATTACTAAAATAGTAAATATCTTTAATTTTAATGTAAATATTATAAATAAAAAATTATAGATTATTATAAACTTGCTTAAATATTTAATAATATATTAAGTAATATATTTCATCTTTAAGAAAATTATAATTAAAGATTAAATATATTATAAATTAAAATTATTATATTATGATTAATAAAAGATATAAATATTTATAAAGTGGAGATTATTTAATAATATTAAAAAGATAGGTTTTTTTAGCGTTAAGTTATTTAAAAACTTTAAGAAAAATATGGTTTTTAAACTTTAAAATATTCTTTTTAATAAGTTATATAAAGTTAAGGTTTTTATAAGAATAAATAATATATTAATAATATTAAAGCGAAATTCCGCACTTTTTTTAAAATAAAATTATAAATATTTATTATTATTTATTATTTTAAGCGAAAACGATTTAAAATTAAATTTAAATTATAATCTTTTAAGCGTTAAATAAAAAAATAAAAGTTATATCGTTATAATTTTATAAAATATATTTTTATATTTTTAATACTTATTTAATATTATTTCTTTATAAAAGATTTAAAGGATAATAAAATATTAATTAAATTATAATATTAATATTAAATTAATATTTTATATATTTTTTTAGTTAAGATTTAAGTTGAAAATAATATAAATAAAAAGATTTTAACTAATAAAAATTAAGTTTAACTTTTAAATTTGTTAAAAAACTTTCTTAATAATTATTAATAATATTTAAATATATTAAGTAATTATAAGAAGGAATATATTTATAAATTTATTTATAAGATAATAAAGCTTCCTTTATTAAAAATAATAATTTAAAAAGTATATTATTAATAGTATTTAAAGGTGATAGATTAGTGAAGGGAAATTAAATTATTTATATAAAGGGAAAGGAAATATATTATTCCTAAGCTGAATTATATATAGTTTATAAATAGTTATTAAAAACTTTGATTTATTAAATTTAAAATATATATTATAATTAATGTATATATTTATTATATTATATAATATAAAGTTTATTAATTAATCTCTTTATTAATAAATATTTTAAAATAATATTTTATTATTATAATTAAGTTAAGGTTTTGATTATGACTTATTTAAATAAATTATAAAATTAAATCTCCTTTAATAGCTTAAGCTTAATATAACTTAATTAAAATTATTAAATTAATAATAGAAATAATATATTTAAATAATATTTAGTGAGTATAAAAATAAGGTTATTATATTTTAAATTCTTATATATAAAGAATAAGTAAGGGAAATTGGAAAATTAAGTAATGGTAGTAATAATTATGTGAAGGGGTAATAAATTGTTGGATTATATGTATTTAATATTTATATTTTATTTAATAAATTAATATTAACTTTAAATAGGATTACTTTAAAAACTTAAAGGCTTTTAAATAATTTTAAAAAGATAATATAATTAATTAAATTACTTTATATATTATTTATAGGGAAATTATATAATATAATATTAAGGAATTTATAAAAAAATGGAATAATTATAAGATTAAATATTAATTAAATAAATCTTATATAATTTTTAACTACGTTAAAACTTTATAAAGGAATTATAACGAAATTAATGTTTAAAATTAAAAAATAAATATATTAAATATTTTAAAGTTATTTATTAAGGCTTATAAGCTTTTAAATTTAATTTGTTATTATAATTTTAATAGTTTCTTAATATTAAAGATATAGTAAGTTTATAATGATTAGTTTATAACATATTTATTTTAAGATTTTATAAATAATTAAGCTTAATTTTATTTTATTATTTATTAAGGATTAAAGGAATATTTTAAAAGATATAAGAAAAAAAGAAAGGAACTTAAATTAAGTTATAATAAATTATTATATAAGGATATAATATGGTATTATTAATAATTATAAACGTTATAAATATATTTACTTAATATAATAAAAGTAAGGAGGAATAATAAAAGAAATAAAAATAAATATAATAAATAATTAAATATTTAATTATATTATAATAATTAACAAATATATAATTATAAATGTTAACCTTAAATATTATATTTAAATAAGTATTTATGAAAATATTTATTATAAATTTAATATAAAAGGTAAATTTAATATTATTTTTTTAATTTTTAACCTCTTTAATTTTTAACCCCTTTAATTCTTAACCCCTTTAATTTTTAACCCCTTTAATTCTTAACCCCTTTAATTTTTAATTCCTTTAATTTAAATTTATAAGTAATAAAAGGTAAAAACTAATAAATAAGGAATAAGTAATATAAGGTATATTAAACTTAATTAAGGTAAAAGGCTTTTCTACTTTATAAAAAGCTTTAATTAATATTTAATAATAAATATTATTATTTTAATAATAATATATTTTAATAATACCTTATATTTTTTACGCGTTATTTTAAGCTTTTTTTAAGGAATAATAAAGACTTAAGAATAACTTTAATAATAAAAGACGTACTTAATTAAGATTAACATTCTTTAAAAAACTTAATTAAAATGATTTTAATAATATAAATTATATTTTAATATGCTTTCTTTTAATAAAGCTATAAGGTTATAAAAGTTAAAGGAATAAATTGCCAATTATGTAACACCTTTTCTTTTAACCTTATAATATAGCTATTATAATAGCTACTATAATAACTATTATAATAACTACTATAATAACTATTATAACAATTATTATAATAGCTATTATAACAGCTATTATAATAACTATTATAATAATTACTATAACAACTATTACAAAAAGGTTTTATTTAATTAGTTTAATTTAATTAGTTTAATTTAATTAGTTTAATTTAATCAATTTAATTTAATTAGTTTAATTTAATTAATCTAATTTAATTAGTTTAATTTATTAAGCTATACATACATATATATAATAATATGGTTAAGCTAAAAGGTAACACGTGATAAAAAGCTTTACTTATTATTTTCTTTCTTAACTTAACGTTTAAAAAGCGGTATATTAAAATATAACTTATATTTTCAAAATTGCCTTAATTAATTTTTCTAAAAAATATTAATTTTTATTAAATTAATCACGCTTTATTAAAGTTATTCCTATTTGTTTTATAAGTCTTATAAATAAGTTATTAAAAATATAAGGTATTATTAAAATATATTATTATTAAAATAATAATATTCTTAATAATAGTTAACTTTATATTAAAAATATTAAGGATATATTTAAATATAAAAATTCATAAAAATTATCTAAATATTATTAAGGGTTTAAATAATTTATTCCATTAATCTTATAATTTTAATATTTATATTTATAAAGTTATAATATATTTAAATAAAATTGCTATTAAGTAATTATTAAGCCTTTATTAAGCCCTCGTTAAGCTTTTATTAAGTTGTGGTTTAACCGTCGTTAAGTTATAGTTAAATCGTTACTTAATTATATTATTAATATTTTAAAAAGATTAGAATAACTTTAGAAATAAAGGATATATTTAATTAAAATTAATATCCTTTAAAAGAACTAATTAATGAAAATTTAATAAGTAAAGTTTTATTTAATTATACTTTCTTTTACGCGTTAAATTTGGGTAAAAAGTTAAAGGGTACTTAAGCTATTATTAAGCCTTCGTTAAGCCTTAATTAAATTGCGGTTTAATCGCTATTTAATTATAATTAAGTTATATTTACATTAATAATTAAAATAACTTTATAAATATTAAGTTCCTTTAAGTAAGATTAATATTAAAATATAGCCTTTAATTTAAGCTTTAAAATGATTTAAAATGTACTTTTCTACGATACTTAAGGAAAAAGTTATTATTATTTAAATTTAAATAAAAGTAAAAAAGCCTTTTACCTTAATTAGGTTTAATACGCCCTATATTATTTACCCCTTATTCATTAATTTCTACCTCCTTATTAACTAATACCTTCCTTTAATTTCTTATTCCTTTAATTCCTTATTTCTTTAGTTTTTAATTTTATTAGTTCCTAACTTTATTAATTCTTAACCTCATTAATTTTTAATCCTATTAGTTTTTAACCTTATGAAATTTTAACGTTTTTAATTTATAACCCTTTATTTTCTTTAAATTCTTTTCTTATTTAATCTTATTAATATTATTAACCTTATAAATTAAGTAATTAATTATTATTTATATAAATTTATTAAAGGTATAAGGTAAAGCTAAGGAAAATGTTATAATTAATGATAATATATTTCTTATAATATTTTATATTTAAAAGTAAATAAGAAAATATAATAATAATATATATTATTTATAAACTTTTAATATAATATAATTTTTAAGTTAATTACTTTTATAATTACCTATTTATAATTAATAATTATATTGCTTATAATAAATAAAGTTATTTATAAATATTATTATTTTTGTTAAAGTTTAGTTTTTAATTTAAATAAAGCTATTTTTAACCTTATTATTTTTCTTAATAATCCTTTTTAATTTACGATAATTATTATTATTATTACTAATATTTTAAATAAGAGTATTAGCTTATTAATATCATTTATCTTATATTATTACGAGGAGGTTTTTTAAACGTTCTTAATTTTAAGGAGCTTATTATGGGAAAGTTTCTTTTTAATATTGTTATTATGTTAGCGGTATATGCTTTTTAAGTTTATTTAGGAATACTTAAAATGGCTTAATAATAAAGTTATTAAACCCTTTATTAAGCTTATTAAGGAAATAATTATATTTAATATTATTATTAATGAAAAGAGGTTTATTATTTATGGTAATAATAAAAATAATAATAAAGATAATAATAAAAAGTTTATTTTAATATTAATAATAAAAAAGGGTATAAATATTTTTTATTAAAATAATATTTTATATTAAGTAATTATATTATTAATTTATATTAAGTTAATATATAGCAATTATATTTAATAATATAATAACTTTATTTATCTTTATTAAAGATATTATTTAATTAAATATTTTATTTTATAATATTATTAAATTTAATTATTATTAACTTTTAAATTAAAGCTTTATATAAGGCTTTAAATTAAACTTTAAATTTATTTCTTTATTTATAACTAATATAATTTTATAAATTAAAAAACCTTAATATTAATATAATTATTTAATTAAAAGCTTTTATTAAGTTATTATTATATAAGGCATTTAAAATAACGGAAAAAAATGTGTTTTTTTGTAAAGGATAATAAGTTATTTAACTAAACTTAAGGTATATATATAAAATGCTTTTTTATTTATTATATTTTAAATAATACTTAGGTAAAGATAAAATATTTAATAATTATTAACTTATATTTACTTTTATTACCTTTAATTTAAAATGGTAAGGGTTATATTTAAGTTAAAAAATATCTTAATATATTACTTATATAATATAAAAAAGTTATTATAAAAGAAATAATAGTTTTTAATTATAACTATAAAAATTTATAAGTTTTTTTAATAAATAATAATATTTAATAGCTTTTATTAAATTATTTATATATAACTATTAATTATAAATAAATAATTATAAAAATAATTAATATTTATTATATTAATATTATATAATTATTAATAAATATTATTATTAATATTAATTAAATTATAAGTTATAAGCCTTAATATATTAATTAAAATAATATAATTAATAATATCTTTATTTTTATATAATTATATAATTATTATATTAATATATTTTATTTATTTAATATTAATTAATAATTAATAAGATAAATAAGTTAATTAATTATAAATAATTAAGGATTTTATTAGGAAAAATTAAATAAATATTTAATTTATAATATTTAAATAAAAAAAAGTAAGCTTAAAAATTATTAAAAAGATATATTACTTTAATAATTAGTTATTATATAAAGTTTATTTTAATCTTTTTATGTTTTTTATTAAGTTTAAAATATTTAAGGCTTATAAATAAATTAATAATACTTACGTTTATTATATATAAGGAATTTTAATATTATATTTATTAATATTTAAGATTTATTAATAAATTAATAATATTAATTTAATTATAAAAATAATTTCTTTAACCTTTTTAAACCTTTATTATAAATATTATATTTGAGGCTTATTAATAAGTTAATAACGTAATTTTTATAAGATTAAATTTAATTTAATAATTACTTTAATTATTTTATTTCTAATATTTTAATTATAATAATATATCTTATAATTAATTAATAAGCTTATTATATTTAAATAATTATATATTATATATTTAAAAGTTAATCTTTTTATTAAGCTTATTTATTAAGCATTAAGCCATATATATTACTACGTTTATTATTACGTTAATTAAGTTATACTTTATAACCTTATTATTAATTAAATAGCTTCGCTTTAATAATATATATATAAATTTTAAAATTAATAATAATTTTATATATTAACTTATTTTATAATTAATAACTTTATTGCTTATTCGCTGCTTATAACAACTTATATAATACTTATATTAATTTTAAGAAATAATATATATTATTTTCTTATATATTTAAAAAGCTTAGCCTTTTTTTATATTCATAATAATAATATGCTTATTTATATGCTTATTTAAGCTTTAATATATTTAAATTTTAAAGCTTTATTAATATTTTTACTTTTTATATAAAAAAGTAAAAAGCGGCTTATTTATATTTAAAGTTTACGTTAAAATAAATTTCCTCCCTTATAAATTTATTTATAAAATTATGCTTAAATAAGGAATTAATTTATATATATATTAAATTAACTTAAATATATATTAAATTAACTTAAATGTTAGGTGGATAAAGTACACTAGTGTAATAGTTGTACGGCTATATGAAAAATAAAGGTATTACCAAATGTATTATTTTCATTAATAATATAAATTAGGTTATATATATGTGATAAGGCTTTTAAGGAGCTTTATGGCTCATTAGTTAATTGGTTAATTAAGGTTTAAAGCTTTATAATTTAATTAATATTAATATTAGTAAATTTTCTTTTCTTTTATATTTCTTTAATATTACTATTTATAAGTGTATTAAGTCTTTCTAATTAAACATTTTAACTGTTATATCCTTCCTTTTTATCTTTATAATAATTTGTTAATATACGGGATTATTAAATGAAATAATTAAAGTAATTATTAAATAAAGAATGGAAACATTATTAAATAAAGATTAAAAACACTACTAACAATTTTTCTCTTATATGGTTAAGCTTATATAATAAAACCTTATGTAAAGCTTTATTAAAGCTTTATAACAAAACTTTATAACAAGGTTATTTTATATCTTATCTTTTATAATTAATAATATGCTATTATATTTATTAAATAAACAATATTTATTAGATTAATAAGGAGGTAGAGTTATATAGTTATTATTATTAACGTTATTATAATTAATAAAAGCTTAAACGAATGCCGTTAATTATGTGATATTAGTTATTAATATAATTAATTAATAAGTTAATCTTTAAATTATTAGGTTTTACATTAGTAAAAGTGATATTATAGCTATATTAAATCTTATCCTTTTTTTTAATTAAGTCTTTATATTTTTTTTATAATAAGAATTATATTTATAACTAATAAAGTTATAAGGTACATATAAAATAACCTCATTAGCTTTTTTAACTAAGAATTTAATAAATTCCTTAACTATTACCATTAATCTCTTAGCTTTGTTACAACTAATTTTACTATATACCTTATAATAATATAGGTAATCGGTAATAATAATTTAAAGGTATAAAAATATCTTTATAAAGTATATTATTGTTTAGCTTTTAAAAATTTCTTTAAAGTTAATTTAAAGATTTTTATTTAACTTTATATATAGCCTATCTTTTAAGGATAAGAAATTCTTAACAATATATATATTCATTTCTTTTTTAGTAATTATTGCTATATTTATAACTTTAAGATTAATACGTAAGAATAGCTTATAAATATATATCTTAAAGATATAGCTTTAAATCTTTATTGCTAATGCTATTATAATAATAAGTATATTAAAAGAAGTATTAATAAGGTTATTTGTAAGTATATTAAAAAGAAGTATTAATAAATATATTAGTAAATAAGTATATTAAAAGATATATATATTAGCAGTTAAGCGTTATAATTAATGTAATAGCTAATATAAAAACGTATATTATTAATTAAATTAATAAGGTAGGTGTAAATATTAATCAAATTAATAAGGTAAGTATAAATATATTAAGAAACATATGTATTAGTAAGTAAGTGTTGTAATTAATATGATAATTAATTAACTTAGTAAAAGGATTAGCTTTTATATATATATAGTTATTGGAAATAAAATAGTTAAGGTATTAAATTAAATCTTTTTACGTAGAAATTACGCTATTAACTTATTGGTAAGCTTTAAGTATAATATTTCCTATAATAAAGATTTAAAAAAGATATTAAAGAAGTTATTCTTATAGCTAAATTAATGTTATTAATTTATAATTAAGCCTCGAATAATAATAATGAAAATATAATATTAAGATTCCTTATGCATAATAAATGTAGGTATTATTAATTTATTAATAAGCTTTAAATACTTTTAGCTTAATGTAATAAGTTTTAAATCTTTAAGAAGTTATTAACATTTAATTATGTTTTGAGATTTTAAAGATGAAATAAAATTATTACTTTATTTTATTTAAACGTTATAAATTAAATATTTACTTAATTCTTTTAAATAAAATCCTTAATTATTTATAATTAATTAAATTATTTTATTAATTATTAATTAATATTAAGTAAATAAAGTATATTAGTATAATAGCTATACGGCTATATAAAAAGTAAGGATATTACTAAATATATTATCTTTATTAATAATATAAATTAAGTTATATATATGTGATAAAGTTCTTAAAAAGCCTTATAACTTACCAATTAATTAGCTAATTAAGGCTTAAAGCCCTATAACTTAATTAATACCAACATTAAATATATATTAAATTAATTTAAATATATATTAAATTAACTTAAATATATATTAAATTAACTTAAATATATATTAAATTAACTTAAATATATATTCCTTATTATTAAACACATTAAGTGGCTTAGTAATTAATTTTTTTAAGGTATTAATTTAGGGTATTTTTAATTAGTGAATTTTAACTAATTTAATAATAGAGATAATTAATTTAATTAATTTAATTAATCTTATTAATTTAATATTATTATTATTAATATTATTAATGTTATAATAACTTCTCCACCTTTAATTTAAATAAATATTTTATAATATAAATTAATCCTTATTTTGTTAATTAAAATTAAGTTTTATATTTAATATATTTTCTTAAATAAAGCCATTTGGTAAATTTAGTAATAGTTCTTTATAATATTCCTAGCTTTTATTCTTTTTATATTTTCTTAATTACCTTATTAATTTTTATCCCTTTTCTTATTTATAATTATATAAATATATTAATTAAATCTAATTATTTTTTAAAATAAATGAATAAATTATTAAATAAGGCCTTAATTAATCTATTAGTAATTATATTATTTAATTTAATATATTTAACTTTAATTATTCTTTTAATTATTTTTTATTGTAATTAGTAATTATATATATTCATATGTTTAAGCTTTATTTAAAGCTTTTTAATATCTTTTTTAATAAATTATATTATTTGTTTATTATTATAGTTAATTATAATTGTTTTGTTATTTAATATAATTTTTAATTCTTTAATTAGTTTAATTTAAAATATTATTTCTTTTGTTATTTATATAAAAGTTAGTAATTTAGCTTTTATTATTAACGTAATGATTATATCTTATTTATTAGTTCTTTAACTTATTATTCTTTTAAATAGTTTTATTATATATGTTTGTGAACTTTTGTAATTAAAGGTATTATTAGTAAATAAGGCATTATTAGTTATTTTAAAAATGTTTTCGCTTCTTAATTAAAGTGTTAAGTATTTGGTTTATTATAAGTAAAGGATAACTTAATTAATAATAATATAATGCTTAAGGCTTAGGTTATTATTAAATTATAATAATTAAGAATATGTAAATATAATGTTTAGTTTTGTAATCATTGTTATATATAAGATTGATTTAATTTTTTTTTAATATTTTTAAATTAATTAATTGGATATTATTTTGTTGAATAATAATAGCTTTTTTTTTATCATTAAATTCTAATAGTTCTTAGTATTTTCCTTAATTATTAGATTAAATATTTTCTTTAAATAGGTTAATTAACTTAGTTAAATAAGTTTTTTATTATAATTTTTAATTATTTTAATCTTTAAGAACCATTAAAGCTTATTATTTCCTAAGAGTTAGTATTAGCTTTAAAATTATTATATTAGCTTTATGGTTATATTTTCTTATTTTTTCTTATATATAATAATAATATTATTAATGTAAAAGAAGATTAATATATTATTTTAGTTAAATATATATAGTTTATAAGGTATTAAATTAAAACCTAACTTTTTTAATAACTTTATTAATTTTTTTTATTATAATAAAGATAATTTCTTAAGTTTATAAAGTGCTTTTAAAATCTTTAAAATTATCCTTAGCTTTTTATAACTTGGTAGTATTTTTATGTATATGTTATAGTTTATTTTAGTGTTAATAAAAGCATTAATTATATTATATTAAATAAATTCTAAATTAAATTTAATTGCTATTGTTATAAGTATTTAAAATAATTTTTCTATTAGTGTTAATGTATATATTTCCTTATTACTTATTTATTATTAATTATTTTATACCATTAGTTATGTTTTATATTTAATAAAATAGTTATGTTTATTAATTTTATAAGTATATATTTATATATAGCTTAAGATTTATTTCCTTTAGTAGTTTACGTTCTTTTTTAAAACTTTTATTTAAGTGTTTATTTCTTTATGGCTTTATAGGTGTAGTTTTTTTGCTTTTTTAAAGTATTCTTTTATTTAGTATTTTCTAATATCTTTATGAAATTTTAAGAGCTTTGGTAAATTTTATTTATAAATAAATTTAGGCTTTTTTAATAATCTTAAGAATTTAACTTAATTTATTTCTTTATTATATAGGTTTTTTATATAAGTATTTTTTTGGTTAAAGTTAAATGTTAACTTTTAAATTTTTGTTTATATAATTATTATATAGGGTATAAGTTTTGCTTTTTATGTTGTAGTAAATGAGATTATTATAAAGAGTAAAGCGGTAAGAGGTAAAGATATTAGTATTAGTAATAGCTTAAATTATACCTTAATATATTAAGGATAATTAATCCTTATATTTAATTAATAATAAATAAAGGTTTTTTTTAATAAGGCTTCCTTAACATTTAATTCTTTAATAATTATGTTTAATTTTATCTTACTTATTTTTTTATCTTAGTTAAATTAATGTTAGCTTATTTTTTCTTAAAAACTTTAATTATATTTAATATTCTTAATAAGGTTTAATAATAATTATATAAAAGTTTTATATTTTTAAATATTTACCTTAAATAACTTATCCTTTAAATTATTAATTAATCTTATAAAAGTTTTATTCTTATTAAATATAATATCTTTTAATTATATTATCTTATTTATTAAGGGATTTTAAATTTTATAAATATTAATTAAATTATATTTAATTAAATATTTAATTTATGTTTTTAAGTTTAAATATTATAATTTTTTAACTTTATTTATAAATTTTAAAGTTATTATATAAGCCTTATAGCTATATATCTTTAAGTAAGCTTATTATGGCTTATTTTCTTTAATTAATATGCTAAAATATTAATTAATATATGTATAAAATTAATTATATAGGAATCTTTAATTATATATATATTTTAATATTTAATTATATAAATATATTATTACTTAATATATTTCCTTTTATAAAAAGTATAATAATGTAGAATTAATTTTTATTATATAAGCTTTATCCTTAATTATATTTTCTAAATATTTAACAATATTGTTTTAAGCTTAAGAGTATAGTGTTAAAGGCTTAATCCTTATGTTAAGGCTTTTTAGGTCTTCTTTTACTTTTATTTATTTATTTATAATCTTATTATTATATTTTAAAACTCTTAACTTAATATTATATTAAGTTTTAAGTATATTAATTAAAGATTTAAATAATTTAATAATGGTAAACGTTTTATAATTATAAAGGTAAAAATTAAAAATATATTTAATAAAATAATTAATGATTAATATTAAATTTATATATCCTTTAATATTTTCTTAAATAAGATAGAAATTAATTGTTAATTAAGCATTTAGCTTATTATTTAGCTTCCTTTTTTGTCTTTTAATTTACTTTTTAGCTTTAGTAATTTTATAAGTATTATATTTTATTATGGTTAAGCCTTTAATTTTCATTTTTATAAAGCTATTAATTAAATACTTTAGGATTTATAGGTTAAGATAATTTATTTAAAGGTATTAATATATTATATTGTTTAATTTTATTGATTTCTTAATATATAAATTAAATTTATTACGTTAAGTAAAGAAAGATATTATTATTATTTTAAATAGGATATATTTTAAGATAAATTAATTAAACTTTTTAATTAACTTATATATAATTAAGCTATTTGATTTTTATAAATGTATTTTATTAGAATAATTATCTTATTAATATCTTTATTTTTTTAAGGAAATAAAGGAATATTAAATTACAAATAAAGTTTTTATAATATGTAACGTTTTATAATCGTAGTATTTTAAGAAATAAGTCCTTATTAATTAAAATGTTAATATTATTATATCCTAATATGGGAATATATTAATCTTTTATAAAGATAAAATCTCCCTTTTCTACTTATTTAAAGTTAAGAAATCTTAATAATTAATTAAAAATATAGATAATTATTTTTAAATTAAGGATAATAGAATTTTTTAAGGGATATTAATTAATTAAAAAGGCTCTTTAAGATATGCTTATTAAGAATAAAGCTCTTAATAATAAACATTATTTAACTCTTATATTTAATTAATTATTAACCTTTTTTTATTAGTTTTTAATCTTTTTAATCTTATTAATTAAGTTAAGGTTATTAATTAAATTACCATTTATTATATGCTTAATTCTTAGATTTTCCTTAAATCATTCTAATTTTTTATTAAAGAAGATATAATAATATTTAATAAGTTTATGGTTATTATAATAGGTTAAATAGTTAATAGGGTTATTATTATTAAAATTAACTTTCTTCTTTTTAAATAAAATATTACCTTTTTTATTCTTAAATTTTTTATATAATGCCTTTATTATTATTAATTAATTAATATTATTATATCCTTTATTAATATATATTGGTTTAAATAAGCCTTAAGTTATTTTAATTTTAAGTTTATTATTTTATGGTTTATTTTATTTTTTTAATAAGTTTACCACTTCTTTATATAATAAAATATTATTAATAATTTAAGGCTTATTAATAAATTAGAAATTATTTACTTAATTTAAGAAATTAGGGTTAATTATTTTAACCAAATTATTAAATTAATCTTTATTATTCTTAATAATTATTAAGTCTTTACTTTAGCTTATAGCTATAATCATTTTTTATTTTTAAATTTAAGCATTTTAATCTTTAAGGTATTTAATAAGTAGCTTAATAACATTTTTATATTAGTCTTTAATCTTATTATAGATTTAATCTTTACTTAAATTAAATTAATTACATAGGTTTTTATATTAGGCATTAAGTCTTTGTTTTAAATTATAAAATAATTATATAAAAACTTCAGTGATTTTTTAAAAGATTTATAATTTTATCTTTTTAATGGAGTTTATTTAATTCTTATATTATTTTATTTATTCCTTATATAAGAAAAGATTAAGTGAATATATAGCTTTTTTTTTAATAATTATCTTTATAGCATTCCTTAGTTTTATTCTTACTTTAACTTTATTTCCTTATATAATAATGCTTAAGCCGCTTATTAATTAGCTTTATAATACCATTAAATCTTAATGCTTTAAATAAGAGTTAATTTAAGGTATGTTTAATTCTTTTAGCCATATATTAAGTTAATTATTATTAAGGTTAACGTTTTTTAAATTAATATAATTCTATAATTTTAAAATAATTAATTTAGCTTTAAACTTAATTTTAAAGGATTTTTAATCTTTTAAATCATTTAATTTTATTAAATATTAATTAATATTAAATATTATATTTAAGATATTTAATAAATTAATATAATATACTTATATAGCTTATGGTTTTAAATAGCTTTAAATCGTGAAACTAATAAATTAATAAAATTAAAGGTTTATTAATAAAACTTTTAATTATTAAATCCATTAAATAGCTTAATAATTAATTTTTTTAAGGTATTAATTTAAGGTATTTCTAATTAATAAATTTTAATTAATTTAATTAATTTAATTAATCTTATTAATTTAATATTGCTATTATTAGTGTTATTAATGTTGTAATGGCTTCTTTACCTTTAACTTAAATAAATGTTTTATAATACGAATTAACCCTTATTTCGTTAATTAGGATTAGGTCTTATATTTAACACTTACTTATGTTTTTTAACGCTTTTCCTAAATGTTTTTAACGTTAAAGCTTTACTTTTTATTATACGTTTTTATTGTGTAAACCGTTAAGGTTATTAATAATAAGTTTATTAAGCTTTTATTTATATCCTTTATATATAAATATTACTTAAAGAGGAAAAAATCCTTAAGCTAACATTTTTTATTAACGAATAATATTATTTTAAATATGTTTAAAAGTTATTAAAGATAATTACTATAAGGATTTAAGCATATGTAAATATACTATTTAAAATTTAATAATTTTTCATAATTACTTAAGAAAAAAAGATTAAAAATTTTTTAAAATTATTACTTTAATATTAAACGAATTAAATTATTAATCTTTTAAAGTTTTAAGTAATAATAAATTAAGCTTTTAAGTTTTTAAACTTAACTTAATTAGCCTTAAAAATAATAATAATTTAATTTATTATATAGTTTTTTACCTAACCGATAATATTAATAAAATCCCTTATAATAAAATTAATATTAATAATATTCGCTTTTAAATAAACTTAAAGATAATTCTTTAATAAAGTAATTAACGATAATTTTATTATTAATAGCTTAATTATTAAATTACCCTTATTATTACTTTTACTTTTAATCTTACCATTATTTTAATTAAAACTTATTATATATATATAAAGATTTAATAATATATTTATTAAATTAATATTAAATCGTTTTAATAATAAATCTTTAAATAAAAAACCTAATTTATAATTATTAAAAGTAATAATAAAAGATTTGCTTATATATAAGTAAATATTACTTTTTTATTCTTTACTATTTAAAAAAGCTTTAATAAGCCTTAAAGTAATAATAAATCGTTTTAAAAACTTAATTAAATTTATAATAAAAAAAAGTATATTATTAACCTTAACTAATATAAGTATTAACCTTAATATAAGCGTTAACGTTAATATAAGCATTAACGCTAATATTAATAATAATTTTAAACCTTTAACTAATAATTTTATAAGAATTATTTAA
This sequence comes from Hypoxylon sp. PDH2405, assembly GCA_023628415.1. NCBI lineage: Eukaryota > Fungi > Ascomycota > Sordariomycetes > Xylariales > Hypoxylaceae > Hypoxylon > Hypoxylon sp. PDH2405. Next base: position 4,879 of record JAMAKT010000151.1, on the reverse strand, counting down.
GCTATTAACTTTTTTCTTATTATATTTTTAACCCTAATAAAAATAACTAATTTTAATTAAATTTTTACTTATATTAAAGCTAATAATAATAATAAATTAAAACTAAAATTAATTAAATATAGTTAACCTTAAGGAGCATATTTATTAATTAAAGTAATAATTAGTAAATGCTTAATATTATAAAAATAATAAAAATAACGCTAATATTTAAATTTAAATATAAGCTAAAATATTTAATATAAGTTTAATTACTATATTTAAATCATTTTATTAAGATATAATAAGGATAATATTAATAATAATTATTAATAACTTTTATAATAATTAACGCGCTTAATAAATTGCTATAAAATATAAAGTTAAACTTAAAGATTAGGAATTAATAAATATTAGCTTTTTTTCCTTAAATAATAACATTATTAATAACATTAAAAATTAAAACATAAATAAATATATTATTTAATATAATATTTATATCTTTATAAACGTTATTAAAAAAGTTATAATAAATCTTACTTAATAATTAATTATTCAATAATAACTTAATAAATTATATTAAAGTAAAATAATAAAATGGTAGATTATATAATTTATTAAGGAAAAAATTAAATTAAAGATAAATTTTAAAGGATATTTATAAAAGTTATTTATAAAGTTTAAAATTAAAAAGGTTAACGCTATAAAGAATTTAATAAATTCTATATAATTAAAAGAAAAAGTATTAAGGAATATTAATATTTAAATATAAGTAATAAATATTATTTAAAATGTATATTTATTATAAATAAATTAAACTATTTAATATATTAATTAAATTTATTATAAATTAAACTTAAATTTTTAAATGTATATAATAACGCTTACTATAAAAACAATTATTAACAAATTTATTATTTACTTTAATTAATGTAATAAAGCTTAATAAATATAACTTATTATAATTAGAAATAAAAATTTATTAAAGATTTTAAAAAGCGTTAATAATTAAATTATTAAAGGATTATTAATCCTTTAAAATTAAAAGTTAATTATAAACCTTTAATATAACTTAAAAAATAGCGATAATAAAAGCGTTACTAATGTTTAAAATAATAACTATTAAATTTAATATTAATAAGAAAGCGGAAATAAAAATAATGATAAAAATTAAAATGATTAAAATAACTAACGCATTTTTAAAAATAATTTTAATTACTTTAATCTTTAAAATAATAATTATTATATAAATATACCTTATTTTAATTATAACGAATAAAAAGATAAAGGTTATAATTATAATAAAAATAAATCCTATAGTTAATAAAGCTATTTATTTTACTAATGTTATTAACATTATTAAGTTAAAGGTAATAAAAGAAATAATAATTATTTAGAAAATAAAGTATATTTTAAATGAGATAATAAAGGTAAAAAGGATAAAAAGGATAAGTTAATAAAGTAAGGATATTTCTTAGCGGATAAATATAAATTAAAATTAAAGTAATTAAAAAATAAATTCATTTATTTTAAAACTTTTAAGCTTAAATATAATAAATTAAAATTTATTAATAAGGTTAATAAATTAAGTTTTATTACTAAAGATAAAACCATTTATAAAAAGTATAATAAAATATTTAATACTTATTTAAATTGTTTTAAATATATTTATATAAATAAGTATATTAAACTTAAGCTTTTAGGAATAAATTCTATTCTTAAATTAACGTTAAAAGCTTTTAAATAATTAGTTAAATAGGTTTTATTCTAGGATAATAATAATATATTCACTAATTTAATATATAAAAAACTATTAATAAAAATTATTAAGAATAAATATTTCTTTTAGTTTTAAAAGAAAAACCCTTGGAAAATATTTAATAAGCCTTTTAAAGCTAATAAACTAATTAATAATAATAATATTAAAAAAGTTAACTATAACGTATATATAATAAAAGATATTAAAATTATTAATGTTAAATTTAAGGATAATTTATAAAAGTATTAATTAAAAAAATATTTTTATTTCTAAATTAATATTATTAATATTAAAGATATTAAGTTAATTATTTATATTAACTCTAAAGTATTAAATAAAATAATTAATTATAAATAACTTATTAAATTTATTAAAGAATTTAATATTATTAAGGCTAAAAAGTTAATAATAATTAATAAAATATTAAACGAAATTATTATATATAAGAAAGCTAAATTTTATTTAAATATTTTAATAATTTAAAATATGTTAAAAATTATAATTTATATTAAAATAAAGATATAAATTTATAATAATAGTTTAAAATTAAATTTATTATTAAATAGTAAATTTTATTAATTATATAAAATAATTTTAAATTACTTTAAAACCTTAATAATAATAATATTTTGCTTAAGTATATAAATATATATTAATTTTATAAGGATTAAGGAAATAATTTATAAAAAAGTTTTAATAATTAATTATATAATTATCTTAATATATTTAATATTATTAATTTAAGTATAATATATTAATTTACTTATTAAAAAAAACTTTATTTTTAAGATAAATTATTTAAAAGTATTATATAATATTTATAATATAATTAACCTTAAAGGAATTATATTTATAAATAATTTTAATAAAAATATTATTATTTCTTATAAAATATAAATAAGATTTATTAAAGAAATTAAAAATTAAGGCTTTTATTTAATAACTTAAGAAAAGGCTAATATAACTTAAACTATTATAAGCTTAAATAATAATAATATACTTTAAATAAATATATTTTTGGCGAAATTCTTAATAAATAATATTATTAAAAAAGCGTTATATTTAAATAAGAAAATGCTAAAGAATATATGGAAATTCTTTTAATAAAAGTAAGGCTTTAATAAAAAGCCTACTTTATTATTAAAAGCATTAAAACTTAAAAGAATATTTAAAATATTATTTAAATATAAAGTATATTATTATAATATTAATTTAACTTTTATTAAAAAGTTAATTAAAGTATTAAAAAAATATAAGATATAAAAAGATAAAGGTATTATTAAATTATTAAAAAATAAGAAAATAACTATTAAATTTATTAACGGTTAGTAAAAATATTATAAAATAAGTTAAATATATTTATTTAAGATTTAAAATAAAAAGCTTTTAAATTAAACTTTTAATAATTTTTATAATTAAGAAAAGATAAATTAAATAAGGAAACTTATTTTATTTAAGTATTTTTATTTTATTATTTAGTAAATGATTAATAATAAACAAAAAGATAAAGTAATAATTAATCTTAAAAACCTTAATAAATTTACTTTAATTAATAATTATTTTCTTTTAAAATAAGAAAATATTATAATAAAATAATAATTATTTTACTTAAAAAATTAAAGGTTTTAAAAATAACTTTAATAAGCTTTAAAAACTTACCTTTTTTTAATTAACAATTTATAAACTAATAATTAAAGCCATTTAAATATTTTATTAAAGTATATATTAACGATATTATTATTTATAATAACATAATAAAAAGCATATTAAACACTTTAATAAAGTATTTAAATTATTTAATAAGGTTAAATTAACTTTAAATTTAAAAAAATTATTTATTAATTTTAATATAATTTAATTACTTAAATTTAACGTTAATAATTAAAGTATATTTATTATATTTAAACGCGTTAAAGCTTTATAAAAAATTAAAATATTAATAATATTAATTAATTTTAAAATATATATTAATATAATTACTTTTTTATATAAATATATTTTATAATTTTAATAAAAGGTATTATTATTATAAGAATATAAAACTATAATATTTATAACCGAAAAAGAAAAAGCGGAAATTCCGTTAAAAGTTATAACTAAATGTAAATATATTAAAAGAAATAATTTTAAGCTATTAAAACTTAAGAAAAAGTTATTTAAAATATTTTAAAAGAAATTAATAAATCCCTTAAAACTTATTTATTAAAATTATAACGATATTATATTCTTAAAAATTAACGCCTTAAAATAATAAAAATATAAAGTTATAATATTTTACTTAAATAAAAAATAAAATAAAAAAAATATTTTTATAAATAAAATTCATTTTATTTTATTTTTATTAAAGGTTTTTATTAAAGGTAAATTAAGTTATATAATTATCGAATTAAAAATAATATGCTTAATTTAAACTTATTATTAATATAAGGTTTAATTATAATTATATATTAAGCCGATTATTATATTAATTAACTATAATGTTATTAAAAGCATAAACTTTTAAAGGTAAAATTATTAAATAATAATAATTAAAGGTTAAGTTAAAGTTAAGTTGTTAATTTGTTAAGTTATTAATTTCTTTTATAATTAAAAATAAGCATTTTTTTTTCATTAAAAAGAATATAAGTATATAAATAACGTTTATAAATATAAGCATATAAATAACGTTAACGGTTGTAATATTTAATTTAATATAGCATAATATTTTATAAAGCATTTAAGTAAAGCTATTATAACGAAAATAATAAATAGCGAAAACGTTATTTCTCTTTTATTATTAAGGGTAAATATTAAATATTAAGCCATATATATTATTACGTTTATTATTACATTAATTAAGCTATGCTTTATAACTTTATTATTAGTTAAATAACTCCGCTTTAATAACATATATATAAATTTTAAAATTAATAATAATTTTATATACTAACTTATCTTACATTATTAATTATTATTTATTATATTAATTATAATATTATTATATTTACTTTATTAATTTAATTAATATTTATATTTATTTTATTAATTTAATTAATAATATATATTTTTATATTAATTATTATATTAATTATAAGTTAATATATATATCTTTTAATATATTTATTTATTAATATATTTATTAATATTTCTTTTAATATATTTAAT
>JAMAKT010000150.1:0-34615 GCA_023628415.1 Hypoxylon sp. PDH2405 | reverse complement strand
ATTAGTTTTATTTAATTAGTTTTATTTAATTAGTTTTATTTAATTAGTTTTATTTAATTAGTTTTATTTAATTAGTTTTATTTAATTAGTTTAATTTAATTAGTTTAATTTAGTTAATACGTACGTACGTACGTATATACGTATTTATATTATTTAAGATACGATGTGGTAAGCTAAGGAAATTACATAATATAAAGCTTTAATTATTATTTACTTTTTTAATTAAATTTAACGCTTAAAAATAAGTATAACGTAATGAAACTTATATTATTAAAATCGCTTTAATTAGCTCTTTTAAATAATATAAATCTTAATTAAAAGTACTATTTATTTCCAAAGTTATTTATATTTTTTTAAAAAAATATTAAGTTATAAAAAAGGTAAGATTAAGTAATAATAAATAATTAACAATTTAATTAATATAAAAACTAAAGCTTAAAAAATTTAAAAGGAGCTTTCGTTTATATAAATAAAAGGATTTAAATATAAAACTTATAAGTTTTACCCTTTATATTTTATTTATTTCTTTATAATTATCCCTTTCTTTCTTAAGCGATTATTTTAAACGCTAATAAGTTTCGTTTATAATTACCTCATTTTTATACTTTATTTAATTCTTTATTAATTCTTTTAATATTCTTTTTCTTTATTTATTTTTTATATTATTTTATCTCTTTCCTTATATTTCTTATATTTTCCTTATTTATTTATTAATTATATTTAAATAGTTATTTTATTTATTTAATTAAATAAAGTATATCGCTATTATATATTCGTTTACTAATAACCTTTTTAACCTTTTATTTACTTTTTTTATCCTTTAAATTTAACATTTATAAGAAATTATTTAATCTTTTATTAAGTTTTAAAAGCTAAGGCTTTAATAAGAAAATAAGGAAAATATTATATAATTATAAATATTTCTTAAATAGTGCGATATAATATATAAGTATTTTAATAAGTTTTAATATTTTAAAAGGTTTTATAAATTAAGGATTTAATTTAAAATAAATGTTCTTAAGTTTAAGGTTTTTTATTAATATATTAATTAAATTATTTCTCTTAAGTTTTAATGATTAATAATATTTATTATAATATTTAACTTATATTTTAATTATATATATTTAATAACGCTTTATTTCTTTATAAATTCCTTTAAGCTTTTATATTTGCGTTATTACGGTAAGTATTTTTCTTTTTAGGATATTATTTTTAACATTAACTTTTATTATAAGGTGGTAATTTATTAATATTATAAATGATAATATTCCTATAGTTATATTTTATATATTATTATAAGTAAATTAAGCTTTATTTAAAATTATTACTTAATATATTTATTCTTTATATATAAAGTATTAAAAATATATTTTTAATATTTTATTTACTTATTTTATTTAATCATTTATTTAAGGGTAATAAATAATTAAGATTTATTTTTTATTTCTTAAATAATAATATAAATTTAATTAAAAGTTACTTATAAAAATAAGTCTTTTATTTAAAATAATATTATTAAATATTTCATATTAAAGGAAAATTCTTTAATATATAAGTTTTATAAGTTATATTATTATAATCTTAATAATAATAAGGAAAAGTTTAATTATCTTTATATAATAATTTATAATAATTAATATTACGTTAACTTTTTATCCTTTAAATTATATATAGGATAATCTTATAGTAAAGTTTATTATTAACTTTTTTTAAGGCTTTATAAAAAAGGGAAGAAATTATAATTTGCCATAAGGTTTATATTTTAATATTTTTGCCTTATAATATATATTATAACCTTTAATTCATTTATTAATATAAAGAGTTATATATTTCTAATAATACATTTTTAATAATAATTTTAATGTTTATTTTATGCTAAAATGCCTTATTAATAAGTTATTATAATATTATATTATTAACTTATTACAAATACTTTATTTTAAAAATATATAAATATAATTTTAATATTTTAAGAAATTATTATTTCCTATTAATTAAAGTAAGTTATTAGCTTTAATTTTAACTGCTTATAATTTAGTCTTTTTTAGTTTAACTTTAAATTTAATATTTAAACTTATTTTAATAAAGTTTTTATATCTTTTAAACTATTTTCTTTATATTTAACCTTTTATATAGCCGCTTTCCTAATCATTTTTTTAAAATATTATTTAGGGAATATAGCGAAAGTTTTTATTTTTTTCATTAAAATTTTATTTTATAATATTTATCCTATTTTAAAAGTGAAAGTATTTTTTATCTTTTATAAATACTTAAGCTTTTAATTCTTATATTATAATTATTTTAACTTGAAAAGAAAGGATTTATTAATTTAATATATTCTCCTTTTCTCTTATATAATTAAGTTTTTTAAATAATATATTTATAAGGTTTTTCTTACCTATTTAATATATAATCTTAAAATTATATAAAGTTAAGTTTATATATTTATAAACCTATTAATTATTTATGTTTATTTATTTTATAAAAGATTATAAGTTTTAATAATTTAATATAATTTTAATAATAATGTATTTCATAATTAACTGGTCTTCCTAATTAAATGGTTTATTTTTTATTACCTTATAGCTTTAATTAAGTAGAATATAACCATAATATATTTAAATTAATTAGAAATTAGATTAATCTTCTTTATTAAACATCTTTATAACCTCTTTATAAATTTTTATATTATGTCTTATCTTATTATATATTCTATAATATCTTATATCTCCTTTTATCCTTTTATAATAATTATCTTTTTTATCTTTAATTATATTTATAACCTTAATATTTCTTCTTTATTTTTATAGAACTTAACCTTCCTTATAAATAAAAGATTTTCCTTTATATAAGCGTTTATTTTTTATCTTATAATATTTATTAAGTAAGTAATTTATTTTTTTTAATTTAATGATTTAATCCTTAAAAAGCATTATCTTATATATTATTTTATAATTAAACTTTAAGATTTTATTTAAGGCTTTTATAATTAATATTGGGGAGTTAATATAATAATTAATAATTTTATTTTTAATATAAATAAATTATTTAATTATATTTTTAAGGTTAATTAATGTTTTTAAAATCTAAGATATATTAGGTAAATTAATCTTTAATAAAGGAGTTTAGATTATTAATGTTATATTAAGTTATAAAATAATATAATTTAGGTTTAATAGGATTAAATTAATACTTTTAAAGTTAAATTAAATATTATCTTTTATAAAAGTAGTAAAAAATATATTATAAAAGGTAATAAAGAAATCTTCTTTTATGATATAAGTTATAAATTATTATATTAAAGCTTTAATTTTAATATTATATACGCATTTTAGGATAGAAAAAACGCTTATATTAAGAGGTTAGAGCTTATAGAATAAATGGGGAGGCATATAAAGAGAAATAATATCATTATTATGGTAAAATTTATTAAAATCTAAGGAATAATGGCTTTTATAATTATTTAAGATAAGTAAATATTTTAAACCTTTTATTTAAATCTTAATATATTTATTAAAATATTTTAATTATTTTATAATAATTTTATTTATTATCTATCTATTATTTAAGATTAAAATAACCTAATTGAATAAAAATCTATTATTATAATATTAAAATATAAGGTGATTTTTCCTTACCATAATAATTTATAAAGGAATAATTTAACCTTAAGAATTAATAACTTATATAATTATAAATTATTCCTAATTACCTTATTAACTTTGTCTAAGCCTTAATTTCTTTTTAAAGCTTATAATAATCATTCTTATTAATATAATTATACCCATTATAAATTTAATCTTATTAAAGTTATAAATATCTTTCTTTTATATGTTATATTTTATAATTATATTTTAAATAAGGTTAAACTATTTTTAATATATGTTTAAATTTTTAAATAAGATTCTTTAATAATTAACTTTTTAATTAAAACGTATTTTAAGCTTTAATTATTATTTAATAAAGTTAAAAGCTTAATTCTTCCCAACACATCCCACATTACATTCACATAATAATATATTTATCATTTTTTTAACGTTTTAAACCTAAAGAGAAAATGCTTACATATCTAAATTAAAAATATATTTAATAATTACCTTCTTTTTTATTAAAGTTAACTTTTAATAAAGAGATATAATATTACCCTTAAGTTATATACCATTAAATCTATTACGTATAATTATTTAAAAAATATTATAGATTTTTATAACACGCGTAATATAAAGGTTTAAATCTTATTTTAAAGCTTATAAGGTAAAGTTTAATCTAATATTTTTAAATAATTTAAATATATTATAATTATGGATAAATATATAAATAAATAAAGTAAATATTAAAAAAGTTAAAAATAAACCATTCAATTAAAAGAACCAGTTAATTATAAAATATATTAATTCTTTTTCTATTTAAAAAACATTTATAAATATATTCTTTATATTAAACTATTATATATTTATATTAAGCTTTATAATTAACGCTATTATAATGTGAAAAGATTTTATTATAAACATTATAATATATATATTTTAAAATATTAAATATTAACGATTATCTTATATTATTAATTATAATTTATATTTTTTTAAATAGTTATTTTTATTAAATTTATATATAAATATTTATTTTAAAAGGAGTGAAATATTCTTTACTTATTTTACTTTATTATATATTATATATTATGTTTATTAAATATTTAAATTTGTTCTTTAATATTTTTATAAAATTACTTATTTAATAAATAATTAACTAATTCCTTATATTTCTTTAGTAATAATTTTAAAAGCTTATTTTAATATATTTTTAATTTATTTAAGGTTATATTAATTTTTTTAACATTTTTTAATATATTATTATAAAGATTATTACATATAATATTTAATATTTATAATTTTCTTAATAAAAAACTTCTTATTAATTAAGCAAAAATATCTTTAAGAAATTAAACCATTTTAATTTAATAAATAAAATAATTATATCCTTATTTTTATAAATTAAAATAATAAAGGTAAAATTATTTAAATCTTTTTTTTAAATTTTTAACCTTTAAGCCATTTACTTTTATATAAAGATTTAATAAACTTTATTATAATATATAATATTATTTAAAAGTTTTTAAAATATCCTTTATTATATCGCAATAATAATATTAATATATTACTTTCGTTTATATTATTAATATTTTCTTTAATATTTATTAAGTATAATTATTAATTAAATGCTTTCTTTTTAAGATTTTCTTTTATAAAGCTTATAATTTCTTAAAGTATTTATTTAATATTTAATAAAATATTATCCTTTTTTATTCCTAATTTTAAAGTTCTTTTAAAAGTTAAAAAATTCATTTATAAATTATTTCCTTTTTAATTAAACTTTTCCTTATTTAATATATTATTTAAATATAAATTCAAATTTATAAGTATTTTTATAAAATTTTAAGCTTATAATTAATTATTTAATTACTTTTCCATTATAATATTTCCTAATTTAATAATTTATTTAAATTTTTAATATTTTAATAATTTTAAATCTTATAAATTTAATATATTAAATATTCCTTTATATATTAACTATTCCTTAAGTTTATTTACTTTATTTATTTAAAATATTATTAAATTAATTATAAAGCATTTAAACTTTAATATATAAAAGATTTCCTTATTAAATTAAAGCAGCACTATTCGCGTAGTATAGTACTTATTTTTTCCCGCGTGTTAAATATAAAACTTAATCCTAATCAACGGAATAAGGGTTAATTCGTATTATAAAACATTTATTTAAGTTAAAGGTGGAAAAACCATTGGAATAGAAATAATAATGAAAATAGGAGTATTAAATCAATAAGATTAATTAAATTAATTAAATTAATTGTTTTTATTACTAAATTAATTAGAATTTATTAATTAAGAATACCTTAAATTAATACCTTAAATAAATTAGTTAATAAGTTATTTAATATATTTAATAATTAAAAATCTTATTAATAAATCTTTAATTTTATTAATTTATTAGCTTTATAATTTAAAGTTATTTAAAACTATAAGCTATATAAGTATATTATATTAATTTATTAAATATTTTAAATATAATATTTAATATTAATTAACATTTAATAAAATTAAATAATTTAAAAAATTAGGAATTTTTTAAAATTAAGTTTAAAGTTAAATTAATTGCCTTAAAATTATGAAATTATATTAATTTAAAGAACGTTAACCTTAACAATAATTAACTTAATATATAGTTAAAAAATTAAATATACTTTAAATTAACTTTTATTTAAAGCGTTAAAATTTAATAATATTATAAAGTTAATTAGTAAATAACTTAAGCGTTATTATATAAAAAAATAAAGTTAAAATAAAAATAAAACTAAGGAATGTTATAAAAATAATTATTAAAGGTAAAATTATATATTTGCTTAATCTTTTCCTATATAAAGAATAAATAAAATAATATAAGAATTAAATAAACTTTATTAAAAAAATAAAGTTATGAATTTTCTAAAAGATCGCTTAAATTTTTATATAATTATTTTATAATTTAAAATAAAAACTTAATGCTTAGTATAAAAATTTACGTAATTAACTTAATTTAAGTGAGGATTAAATTTATAATAAGATTAAAAATTAATATAAAAATATTACTAAGCTATTTATTAAATATTTTAAAGATTAAAATGCTTAAATTTAAAAATGAGAAATGGTTATAGCTATAAGTTAAAGCAAAAACTTAATAATTATTAAAAATAATAAAGATTAATTTAATAATTTAATTAAAGCAATTAACTTTAATCTTTTAAATTAAATAAATAACTTTCGATTTATTAATAAGCCTTAAATTATTAATAATACCTTATTATATAAAGAAATAATAAACTTATTAAAAGAATGAAATAAATTATAAGATAATAAACTTAAAGTTAAAATAGCTTAAAGCTTATTTAAATTAATATATATTAATAAAAAATATAATAATATTAATTAATTAGTAATAATAAAAGCATTATATAAGAAACTTAAGAATAAAAAAGGTAATACTTTATTTAAAAGAAAAAAAGTTAATTTTAATAATAATAACTTTATTAATTACTTAGCTTATTACGGTAGTTATAAATTTACTAAGTATTATTATATTTTCCTTAATAAGAAATTAAAATAGTTTAAAGAAAATTTAAAAACTAAGTATATGGTAAATAATAATTTAACTAATAACCTTAACTTAATTAATAAAATTAAAAAGATTAAAGATTAACGGAAAAGAGTTAATAATTAACTAAGTATAAAAGTTAAATAATATTTATTATTAAAAGCTTTATTTTTAATAAACATACCTTAAGGAGCTTTTTTAATTAGTTAATATTTCTTAAAAAATTCCGTTATTTTTAATTTAAAAATAATTATCCACATTTTTAATTAATTATTAAGGTTTTTTAACTTTAAACGAGTAGAAAAAAAAACTTTATTTTTATAGGAAATTAATATATTCTTATATTAAGATATAATAATATTAACATTTTAATTAATAAGAACTTATTTCCTAAGATATTATAATTACAAAATGTTATATATTATAAAAACTTTACTTATAATTTAATATCTTTTTATCTCTTTAAAAAATAAAAATATTAATGAGATAATTGCTTTAATAAAATATACTTATAAAGATTAAATGGATTAATTATATGTGAATTAATTAAAAAGTTTAATTAATTTATTTTAAAATATATCTCATTTAAAATAACGATAATATTTTTCTTTACCTAATATAATAAATTTAATTTATACATTAAAAAACTAGTAAAATTAAGTAATATAATATATTAATACTTTTAAATAGGTTATTTTAGCTTATAAACCTTAAAGCATTTAATTAATAACTTTATAAAAGTAAAAATTAAAGGCTTAATTATAATGGAATATAATACCTATGAAATTATTAAAGCTAAGAAGTAAATTAAAAGATAAAAGAAAAACTTAAATAATAAGTTAAGTGCTTAATTAATAATTAATTTTCATTTTATTTAAGAAAATATTAAAGGATATATAAATTTAATATTAATTATTAATCGCTTTATTAAATATATTTTTAATTTTTATCTTTATAATTATAAAATGTTTACCATTATTAAATTACTTAAGTTTTTAATTAATATACTTAAACTTAATATAACATTAAGCTAAAAGTTTTAAAATATAATAACGAAATTATAAATAAATAAATAAAAGTAAAAAAGTACTTAAAAAGCTTTAATATAAAGATTAAGCCTTTAATATTATACTCTTAAGTTTAAAACGGCATTATTAAACGCTTAAAGGGTATAATTAAAAATAAGGCTTATATAATAAAAGTTAGTTTTAAGTTATTACACTTCTTATAAAAAATATATTAAGTAGTAATATATTTATATAATTAAATATTAAAATATATATATAATTAAAGATTTTTATATAATTAATTTTATACGTATATTAATTAATATTTTAACATATTAATTAAAGAAAATAAGTTATAATAAACTTATTTAAAAGTATAAATTAAATATTTAATTAAATATAACTTAATTAATATTTATAAAGTTTAAAATTCCTTAATAAATAAGGTAATATAATTAAAAAACGTTACATTTAATAAAAACGAAACTTTTATAAGATTAATTAATGATTTAAAAAATAAGCTATTTAAAGTAAACATTTAAAAATATAAAACTTTTATATAATTATTATTAAACCTTATTAAAAATATTAAATATAATTAAAGTTTTTAAGAAAAAACGAGCTAACGTTAATTTAATTAAAATAAAGAAATAAGCGAGACAAAGTTAAATGTAATTATTAAAGAATTAAGTATTAAGGAAACCTTATTAAAAAAAACCTTTACTTATTATTAATTAAATATAAAGATTAATTATCCTTAATATATTAAGGCATAGTTTAAGCTATTATTAACGTTAACACCTTTACCTTTTATCGCTTTACTTTTCGTAATAATCTCATTTATTATAATATAAAAAGTAAAACCTATACCTTATATAATAATTATATAAGCAAAAACTTAAAAGTTAACATTTAACTTTAACTAAAAAAGTGCTTATATAAAAAACTTATATAATAGAAAAGTAAATTAAACTAAGTTTTTAAAATTATTAAAGAAGTTTAAATTTATTTATAAACGAGATTTATTAAAGCTTTCAAAATTCTATAAAAATATTAGAAAATATTAGATAAGAAAGTACTTTAAAAAAGCAGAAAAACTATACTTATAAAGCTATAAAGAAATAAACACTTAAATAAAAATCTTAAAGAAAAATATAAACTATTAAAGAAAGTAAATCCTAAGTTATATATAAATATATACTTATAAGATTAATAAACATAATTATTTTATTAAATATAAAGCATAATTAATAATATAAAGCAATTAATAATAAATAAATAACGAGGAAATATATGCATTAACATTAATAAAAAGGTTATTTTAAACATTTATAATAATAATAATTAAATTTAATTTAAAACTTATTTAATATAATGTAATTAATGCTTTTATTAACGTTAAAATAAACTATAACATATATATAAAAATATTACTAAGCTATAAAAAGTTAGGAATAATTTTAAAAATTTTAAAGGTACTTTATAAACTTAAGGAATTACCTTTATTATAATAAAAAAAATTAATAAAGTTATTAAAAAAGTTAGGTTTTAATTTAATACTTTATAAACTATATATATTTAACCATAATAATATATTAATTTTCTTTTATATTAATAATATTATTATTACATATAAAAAAATATAAGAAAATATAACTATAAGGTTAATATAATAATTTTAAAGCCGGTATTAATTCTTAAGGAATAGCGAACTTTAATGGTTTTTAAGGATTAAAATAATTAAAAATTATAATAAAAAACTTATTTAATTAAATTAATCAGCTTATTTAAAGAAAATATTTAATTTAACAATTAAGGAAAATATTAAAAGCTATTAAAATTTAATAATAAAAGAAAAGTTATTACCATTTAACGAAATAACATTTAATTAATTAATTTAAAAATATTAAAAGAAAATTAAATTAATTTTATACGTAATAATAATCACAAAATTAAACATTATATTTACATATTTTTAATTATTATAATTTAATAATAACCTAAGCTTTAAACATTATATTATTATTAATTAAGTTATTTTTTACTTATAACGAATTAAATACTTAACACTTTAATTAAAAAGCGGAAACATTTTCAAAGTAATTAACAATACTTTATTTATTAATAATACCTTTAATTATAAAAGTTTATAAGCATATATAATAAAGCTATTTAAAAAAATAATAAGTTAAAAAGCTAATAAATAAAATATAATTACTACATTAATAATGAAAGTTAAATTATTAGCCTTTATATAAGCAATAAAAGAAATAATATTTTAAACTAAATTAATTAAGGAATTAAAAGTTACGTTAAATAATAAAATTATCGTAATTAAATATAATAATAAGCAAATAATATAATTTATTAAAAAGAATATTAAAAAGCTTTAAATAAAGCTTAAGCATATAAATATATATAATTACTAATTATAATAAAAAGCAATTAAAGAAATAATTAAAATGAAATATATTAAATTAAATAATATAATTACTAATAAATTAATTAAAGCTTTATTTAATACTTTATTCACTTATTTTAAGGAATAATTAAATTTAATTAATATATTTACATAATTATAAATAAAAAAGGAAATAAAAATTAATAAAATAATTAAGGAAATATAAAAAAAATAAAAGTTAAAAATATTATAAAAAACTATCACTAAATTTACTAAATAACTTTATTTAAAAAAATATATTAAATATAAAACTTAATCTTAATTAATAAAATAAAGGTTAATTTATATTATAAAATATTTATTTAAGTTAAAGGTAAAAAAATTACTTTAAAATTAATAATAACGAAAATAATAATATTAAATTAATAAAATTAATTAAATTAATTAAAATTTACTAATTAAAAATACTTTAAATTAATACTTTAAATAAATTAATTATTAAGTTATTTAATATATTTAATACTTATATTTATAATATATTTAATATTATAATATATTATAATTATAAAGCTTTTTAATATATAAGTTCTTATATTTTTAATAACGTATTTACTTACTATAATTATAATAAAATATACGCTATTATTATAATGGCCTTTAACGCTTAATGCCTTAAACTTATAGTGGGAGAATTTTTGCGATTTTATTGGCTTAACGGGGCGTTAAAAGTTTCAGCGATTAGTGCGCTAAAGCCACTATACTTACAGTAGGTTACAGCGCTATATCTCCTATAATTACAACGCACCCTTATAATTAAAGTAGGTTGCCAAAACGTTCTATCAGTTTGGCGGATGTTGGGATTTCGTCCACCGCATGCAAGTTGTGATATGTTGGTTCATTAACATCAACCCCACATTCCACAGGTCGGCATCGCCGCCCGTGCCTCAACTAGAGGAAAATAATTACCTACCTGTCAAGGTTGAGAATTTGGTCATAAAAGTTACCTTTTAGTATTCAAATTACAAGCTAGACTTCATGGGCATTGAAGAAGATAATGGAATATCATTAGACGGTGCGGCTATCAAAAGATATAGCATAATTACCTAATCTTCGCAGTGTTTTGGAGCATATTAAGAACCGCTATGCGCGTTAATGAAATCAACAATGTCAAAAATCGAACGCTTGTAAGAACGTTCCAATGTTACATTGTTGAATGTCTGCACACCGTAGCGATCGCCGAACTGACCCCATTCCCAATTATCAACGTAGGCCCAGCCGAGGGTACCCTTGAACTTGACACCGTCTTCGTGGATTGACTTCAGTATCTCATTGAAAATTGGAAGATAGAAGAGCGTAGATGTAAGCTCTACTCGGGCCTGGTCTTCACTCATATCGTATTCGTGAAAGCTGGGCCACCCAAACTCGGCTATGGAGATACCACCGTCTGTCGGATACGTAGTATGCAGACATTTGAAAATAGTGCGAGCGTGCTGATGATAGGTCTGAATCATAATGATTAGTGTATCTATTCCCACTACATTTACCGTTATACTTAGCACTTACCCACGGAGTGGCGTTGCTTTCAGAGCCAATCTGCCAATTTGCTCGTGTTGTTGTAATATTAACACAAGATGGAAACTGCGGATCCGAACTCTGCTCAAAGCATGCATCTGTCCCTTCATCCAAGACCGTGGCATATATGGCATTATATATATCAACAGCAAAGAAGTCGGCTGTCCCACCAACATACTCTAGCTCCTCTTCAGTGTAGTCAGGGGCCAGATCTGGCAATAGTTCGCTGACAATTGGGGGAACTGGAGCTCCCAAATAGATTGGGTTGGTCATGTAGCCAATGGAAAAGACTAATGCCCTCTCGGCTGCTGCTACATCATCTGGATTGCTCGGATCCAGAGGAAGCGGGAAGCCTCTTGGTAAAGCAAGCTTTATGCTCCATTTACCATCCCCTTGGATTTCCTCTCGATAAAAGTGAACTGTCTTCGCATGAGCCATTACAACATTGTAGCTTGTCCAGAAGTTTCCGGTGAACGCCGAATCCAGATTTGGCTCGTTGAAAGTAATCCAACTGCTCACTCGATCGGAATAATGCGTCAATACGATCTTGGCGTAATTGACAAATCCTTCAACAAATTCTTCGTGGTCATATCCCCTGACAAGCAGGTATTAGCTATTCCATATTGAACAAATAAATCTTCGAAGCAAAGCACGATAGCTTACTGCCAAGAATTACCAGATAAATAGTATAAAGGTGTATCGAAGTGGTGTAAAGTCACCAGCGGTTTCATGCCGTACTCTAGTATCGTGTTGAGAAGATCGTCGTAATGGTCGATGGCTTCTTGATTCACAGGCGAGCCAGGGTATCCGAATGGAAGGATTCGCGACCATGAGATGCTGAAGCTGTACGACTTGACTCCCAAGGCGGCAAGCCTAGCGATATCTTGCTTATAGAGAAAATAATTCAATACAGTGACATCTGGCGGGCCGGCTCCAGAAACACCTTCCCGGCCGCGACCGATGATGCGTTCTATAACAGATGGTCCCCTTCCTTCAGTTCTAATGGCGCCTTCAACTTGCATAGCGGATCCAGTGAAGCCCCATTCGAAATCTTTGGGGAATCGATATTCATCTGTTTCTCCTTTGCCGATTGAGAAAGGCAATGGTGTCGGCTTGATAAGCTGGGAGCTTGGAACGGGTGTTGGTAAGGCCGTCGTAGTAATAGGAGGGGGGTCTACGGAGAAAGGCGCCCATAGGCTTGACCAAGCAACATTGCCGAATTTATCATCAGGGTCGAGTGGATTAGATATGCTCGCCCAAGTAGTCGTTGTCTGAGGACCGGCAAGTGAGGCAAGCTCAGAATAAGGACGCGCATATGTCGTTGTCGCGGTGGGACTTGGTAAAGGCGTGGCATATTCCAAGTCTGAATACTGAGGCCAAGAAAAAGCCGTTGACTTTATGTTGCTAGATAACAATGTCGTAGTTGTGGCAGCAGCTATATATCTGGGGGAGGTGAACAAAGCAACAGATGCGAGAAAGGCACTATGATTAAGTGGTGGGAACATGGTACAGGCTGATGCTGAGCGAATTGTACGGTGGTGGATATACTCAGGGTGAAATGTCCTAGCAACGCCACTTACACAGGATGGCTTTCGAACCTACGAACCTACCTCTAACTTATATCCTAATTTTCTATCGAATATCTCTAGAACATCGGATTACGGAAATCACTGGTTGCAGGGTTTCCTTCTAGGCCCGGTAAAAGAAGGCTCCAATGACACATGTCGGTCTCATTTGCCGCAAAGTTGTTCTACAAACAAAGGCGGCAACGTTCAATCTTGCTTATTTAACAGACATGTCATGGATCACTTAGGAATACGAATAAACAACAAATTAAATTTCATAGAATACGCGTATAAGTAGATAGGTATTTGGTAGCGTGCGAGAGAGATGGAAATGCTACCCATGTCGGCGTATTTTAGGTACGGAACCTTTCCGGGCGTTATTATAGTGGGGATAGGGGTAACGGCTCCCTACAGCGAGATGCGGGGAACCGTCCAACCCCGCACTCCGGCTCCGAAGCCCCTCATACTGGCCGTCAAATATCCATACCTACCTCCTACTTGTATCCGATGAGCTCTATTACCTGAATAGGCAACAACAAATCTCACTTTTCTTTTTTTGGATGATTTCAACAAAGTGTCGCCTGGCGGACCATATATGAAGGGAAGAAACCTGTTGTTCTGCAAGAAGCTGGAAAGTATACGGCTAACGTCATCGAATACCTACATGATGCTTTTTCGTCTACCGTGTCTCGGGTAACACCTGTAGGTAAAACGTCTCACAAAATTCGTACCGTAGGATCTCCGCGGGATCCTGCCGACCAAGTACGATATAGCCATTCCAGCCGTGGAAACAGCCCAGATGAAAGAAACATGTGCTCTGAGCCGAGAGCTAATCGGAGTGCGTTGAGGAAAATGGGAAGGCGGAAAGGGGGTTACACTACAGCAATGAAGAAAATATAAAACTCCGATAAACTCCCTAAGTGGCTTGAAGACCCTTCCCTCTACAACCCCAATCTTTCAGTTCGACGACCTATGGCTACTATTCGAAAGCTTCTTTTTTCCCTGGTTGCCTTGGTATCAACCAAGGCCTTATGTGGTGAGGATGTCATCCATGATGATTCTCATTTCTACGGCCAATCGCCACCAGTGTATCCATCTCGTAGGTTTTTGGGCCACCAACTTCATGATCATGCTGCAGTGCTGACTAGGAGGCATGTTTTAAGCGAAAGCATCGGGTCGGGGCTCCTGGGAAGCTGCATACAATAAGGCACAGAGCCTAGTAGCGCAAATGACGCTCGAAGAAAAGGTATAAGAGTGACTCCTTCTAGGAGGGTTATGACAGTCTTTTCTAACTTCATGTTGCAAGGTAAACCTTACAACTGGATACACCGCCCCCAATGGATGCGGGGGAAATATTTATCCCATTTCACGTCTCGGCTTCCCAGGCTTGTGCCTTGGTGATTCTGGTAACGGCTTACGCAATACCGATTTCGTTTATTCCTGGCCCAGCGGTGTTCATGTTGGAGCCTCGTGAGTCATATCATATGCCCTTATAGTCTTCATTCTTATGGAAGCATAGGTGGAATAAAGCACTGGCCCATAGGAGAGCGGCAGCTATGGCAGGAGAATTTAAGCGAAAAGGTGTCAACATCCTTCTTGGACCGTCTATCGGCCCTCTCGGGAGGGTTGTCCTCGGTGGTCGTTATTTCGAAGGTCAGTAATAGTAAACCCGGCTCCTCATAGCAAAGAAGCTTACATTTATAGGTTTCTCTGTTGACCCATATCTCTCTGGCGCACTGGTCCATGAGACTGTATCGGGGATACAAGAGACTGGAGTTATTGCCACCACCAAAGTGTGTGCCTTCCAACACACGGAGGCTTTCTAGTCATTATACTAACGGTTCTCAGCACTACATCGCAAATGAGCAAGAAACAAACCGTACACTTTACAAAGACATTTCCGGGGTGTCTTCAGACATTGCCGGGGTATCTTCTAACCTAGATGATAGCACACTGCATGAGTCATACCTCTGGTATGGAATTATTACACACATTTGACTTAAAGTGATTTCTCACAGCCAAACCGCTCTTAGGCCTTTTCAGGACGCACTTCATGCGGGATCTGGAGCAATAATGTGCTCATACAATAGACTGAATAATTCCTACAGTTGCCAAAACAGCAAGCTACTGAATGGCGTACTGAAAACGGAGTTGGGATTCGAGGTATGTCAAAGAGAAAGCACTTCACGTTAGCATTCTCACAAGATCTAGGGACTTGTAATGTCTGACTGGCTTGCTCTTCATGCGGGCTATCATGCTGCACTTGCAGGTATGGATATGGTAATGCCGGATGGTGGCGCATTTTGGGGAGCGAACCTTACGGAATCGGTCAAGAATGGTAGTCTCCCAGAAGAAAGGTTAGATGACATGGCCATACGGTAAGTGTAACTTGGTTCTTCTTATGATTTCGTTGCTGAAATGACTAGCGTTATCTCCACTTGGTACCAAATGGGTCAAGATGATGATTTCCCAACTCCGGGCGTTGGTATGCCAGCTATGCTGACTTTACCACACGAAATAATCGATGCTCGGAATGTATCCGACAAGCCCACTCTATTCGATGGCGCGGTAGAGGGACATGTTTTGGTCAAGAATATCAAGAATGCCTTACCCCTGGGTAAGCCGGCTTCCTTGTATCTTGCAGGTTACTCTGCCAAGGCCCCTGATCAGAATTCGCCTTCGGATGATACTTCTTCCTTGCTTAGCTACGGATGGAGCTTTGGATTTGAATCTGTAATCTCAAATATCTATCCCCTCATAGCCATCAACCTAGGCATCGGTTCTTCTATTCCACTTTCTCCAATAGCACCCAATGGCACGATCATTGGTGGTGGCGGTTCAGCATCCGTACCACAAGCAACCTTCGTTGCACCCTTTGATGCCCTCGTTATGAGGGCCGACCAAGACAACACGCATCTTTTCTGGGATTTTGAATCGCCAGAGCCATTAGTCATGCAGGCTAGTGATGCTTGTTTAGTATTCGGTAACGCATTCTCGTCCGAGGCGGTTGATCGGCCCAGTCTGAGAGATGACTACACGGACAGCATCATACTAAGCGTCGCAAGTCAGTGTGCAAATACTATCGTCATCCTACATAATGTAGGGATACGTCTGGTTGACCAATGGATTGACCACCCGAATGTCACAGCTGTTATTTTTGCACATCTCCCGGGTCAAGACTCTGGCAAGGCTCTGGTATCGCTTCTGTACGGGGAGAGTCAATTTTCTGGAAGGCTGCCGTATACCGTAGCTCGAAATGAATCTGACTACGGTGATGTCCTTTCCCCTTCCCTGCCATCTGGAGAATATCAACTATTCCCGCAGAGCAACTTCAGCGAGGGGGTATACATCGACTACCGTTACTTTGACCGCGAGGATATTGAGCCTCGATTCGAGTTTGGCTTCGGGCTCAGTTACACAACTTTCAAGTACAGTGCGTTGAAAGTGGAAGCGGTCTCAACTTCCAACAATACGGTCTACCCTACTGGCCCAGTTCTCCAAGGCGGCCAGACAGATTTATGGGATATCTTAGCTCGCGTTTCGGCCAAGGTGACTAACACGGGCGCCTACGACTGCTCTGAAGTCGCACAGCTATATGTAGGCAGCCCCGGAGGTCCGACGAAGCAGCTGCGTGGATTCTCAAAGACTTTCATTAAGGTCGGAGAGAGTGCCACGTATACGTTTGAGCTGACGCGCAGGGACTTGAGCTCATGGGACACTATACGTCAAGCTTGGAAACTGAGTGCAGGCCCCCATCAAATCTACGTGGGTTCAAGCAGCCGAAACTTGCCGCTAAACAGCATACTTCAACTTTCGCTCCAGTCATAGTCAACCGTCAGCACTTTAAAAATCGCGCACCGCTTCTTGGTATGGAAGCTGGAACATGTTTCATGTAGCTTAATAAGTGTTATCTCTTAGCTTATTGGATATTTCAAATTATCTCACCAATGAGAATCTTCCATATTGGTGTTGACGTGGTTGCGCTCTTAGAAAGCGAGTCTACGATCTCTGCTAATCGTGTAAACGCACTGGAATAGGTGCCGAATGGCTTAAAGTTAGGGTACAAGGAATAGAATTATGAAAAAGGTATGAACATGGATACCTAATGACACGTATATATAAATAGGGGAAGTTTATCAGGTCTGACCCTTCACTCGGGAAGATGCCGCAAAATGAAACAGAAGAAATGAAATGGGTATCATTGCCGTTGCTCTCTTCCAACCCGCCTTGTACTAGAAAACAGCAAGCCGCTTCAGATCCATAGTATGCGCATTCATTAGATGCTTCCTACATTCCGTATTAGATAGACGGTAGTATTGGAGACCAAATTCCAAATACTTACCTCTATCATGTCCGCCCGCAGGTGCCAAAGAGCCCCGGGATTTGATAGAGGGCCCATATCTTTTGACGCCTCCAAATATCCCTAACAGGCGATGTAGATTTCGTGTTTGAAATAGTAAGATGAGATAAATCGTGAATATGCCATTCGCCCCTCAACCCCCGTAATAGTTCGGACGAGGGTATCCCGATGCCTGGTACGCGGTCCACTGAGGAGGATCATTGCTGTCGTTCGCAACATAGTCCGGAACGACTGGCGGGGGAAATCTTGGCCAGTAGGTTTCGCGCGGCCGGGAGACCTCCACCATCACGTTTTCATCATGGCTCATGTCGCTTTGGTCGTTTTCATAAATAGTATAAGGCGCGCATCCGCATCGATTCGTACAGCAACACCATATGACTATGCCGAGAACGATGGCTCCGAGAACACATCCTACGATGATGCCGATTTGCTGTTGCCCGAGTCCGTCGGAAGATGCCGCACCCGAATTCCAGCCTGCAGAGTCAGTCGGCGGGCTTCCGCGGTCCAGCGTCACTAGGGCTGTAGTCGTGTAGTCGGAATACGTGAGAGTCTGCGTCAAAGTGACCTGCCGCCTTTCGACACTTGGCTGTTCCTGACCAGCAGTGATTACCACTGTTATGAAGTCGAAAGACATTTTGAGAGTGGGGAGTAGATCTAGACCTTGGAAGTTACCACAAATCGGATCTCAGAGCCATGACCCAGTCCTAGTAAAGTATCCTCTGGAACTGGGTCTCAAGGGGGGCGGGCCGTCACGCACTTTTATCGACAACCCGGTCACACCGTGGTCGGCCCCGCGCAGCCTGCATCCATCTCCCCTGGCCACGTTGGAACATCCCACACCAATCCATATGCAGCCGATTCAGATGGCATCGTCATCTGACATTGGTGGCCTCAGATGACGATTTGGCTGCCCTATCGTGATAGGTGCCAACCCACAAGCCGTTGGGTTGCTAACGGTCGGCATCTAGGCGGATACGCGCAGCACACCCATCTGGCGGGTGCGACAATGAATCCCGCTAATGCACATCACCTGCAGCTTTATTCTGTAGATAATGCGTCTCCCAGTCCCAGAATATCCTATTTGCTCTAGTTTCAGATGGGTTACATTTGGGGGCCGAACCGATTTGATATTAAGCCTATCACATGGCATGACTTTGAGGACTCCTGGACTTCGTCTCAAAACATAGCTATACACCGAAAAGCTGCATTTCTTGCATATGTAAGGCATATATCTATTTCGCTGCACCAACATCCAACTTTTAATTGTATGTCGTGCTATCGTTCAACTGCTTTCCCCAGAGTTCCGCCATTTGGTTACATCCCACAGATGCTCCCCTGTCTACTGAAGATACGTTACAGTTATACCTGTCCGCAAGACAAACAATTATTTCCGTCGAATTCCAGATACTAAGCCTTCATGACGTCGAGTTCGGCGAAGGACTTGAGTAGCTGTATATCTTGAACCCGAATACTACCGAGATGAACAACGAGGCCACCTATTAAATGCCCTAATTTCTCGGTTTACGGACAAGGAGGTACCAGAATGGAGCCTATCAGCCATCTCTCTCAACATATTGAATGGTGACCTTTGCTTCTTCCATTTTATGGAGAGCAATATCGTGAGCCTGCGAGGAAGACTGGCATTCGAAAGTAGGAAAATCCCGAGCCGATACTCGTTTTTCGAATAGTTCATCTATCTCCTCCAAAGATCTACCTTTCATGTCGGGCAAGAATAACCAGAAGAAAACTGCGGTAGATTAGTCAGGGCAAGATGATGACGCGTCGATGGCATTCTAGGCCTCTCACCGAATGTTAAGATGTTCGATGCAGCCCATATCCAGCAATATTTTGCACCCCAGTTCAAGGCTGTCGGGTTGATAAAATACGGTGAGCAAAAGGATATCAACCCTGCGATGCAAAGTCAGCCCGCAGGCGTTTCACAGAGGCAGGCTGTTGTTGATTACTCGATATTACGTTACTAATTGAAAGGGATACACTTACAAGCGAAGAAGTAGTCGACTCCGGTAGCAAAGGATAAGGTGACGACCCGCAATCGCGAATTCACGACTTCTGCAGATATCGGCCACGTCATAGAGCCTGCGAAACCGCAGTACACGATGACATAAAGGAAAAAGAATGCGAGGAATGATTTTGCCGCCTCAGGTGTGTCCGGTGCGATCGTAGCGCCTAGAGCTGGACCAACCATGGAGATCACTGCCCCTCCAGTTCCTATTAAAAGCATTGTGCGACGGCCAAAGACTCTATATGCGCAGTACAGACCGGCCACAACTCCGACTAGCTGGACTACCATGCTGTAGATTGAAATCTTGAAGACGTCACCTACGCCTGCCTGCTGGAAGAAGTATGTCTTGAGGCAACGTTAGACAATGCGACGCGAGTAGCATAACCGGAGAATAGGGGCTTACACCGTAGGACAAGAACACCCATACACCCGACGAAGCGCGCGACACTACAACAGCCACGCATAGCATCGTACGACGCAGATTGGTTCCCTTGAAAATATCCACAAAACTCGATGCGGACGCGATGGCTTTCTCCTCCTCCACTCCACGGACGATCTCTACAAGCTCTTCTTGAAGGAATTGAGGCTCCAGTGAGTGACCCCGAAGAAACACAAGGGATCGCTCGGCCTCGTCGCGGCGCTCGTGAAGCACTAGCCATCGAGGCGACTCGGGGATGAAAAAGACAAAAATGCTCAGCAATGCCGGAAATATGAATAGGCAAGCCAGCGGAATTTGGTAGGAGAGCCTGCCCATGATATAAGATGTCCTCTCATCAATGATTGCGCCAAGGATGGTTCCGATATTGATAGTTATAGCGAACATAGCGGAGCTAACTCCACGTAGTCGTGGCGGCGCACACTCTACGATGTAAGCGTTGGAGAAAGTAATGAAGAACGCGTTTGACGCCCCCATCAACGCCCTTCCAACACACAAAGTCGCAATCGAGGTCGCTACGATCTGCGTAGCACATCCGGAAAACGCGATGACGGTTCCCATCCATATTCCATGCCTGCGACCAAAGTAGCGACCAAAGGGCGAGATGAATAGGACTCCAATCATGGTTCCCACGTTCAAGAACGATGCGATAAGCTGTTGATCCTTCGTTGCAATGCCCCAACCCCCTTTTAAGGTAGAGTCAGGATATCCAAAGGTCATTAGGAAACCAGGCATCGATTGGAAGGTGCCTACGATAGATACGTCGAATCCGTACTGAGTAGTGGCAAAGGCCATACCCAGGCAGATGAGGGCACACTTCCAATTTTCCTTGAAGCCATTGTTGCGTTGACTACTGATGCCCATGTTGCTTTCCACGATATACGACTTATTGAATGGTGCATTGAGTCTAAGAACAGATACATAAGAGTGCTTATAAGCCTAGACAGACCGTAGCTTTTTAAGAATACGGTCCTCGACGATCACAGGAATCACAGTAGCCATTCTGAGAAAATATGTTGTGAATCTAATTCTAATCCCTACCGTCAATAGACGCATGGACGTCACATTGTTGACATTCACTATAACATGGACGATACGATTCGCACGCGAAGTTGGATATAGATTATCCAGAGGTGTGGCCCCCTCATCTAGACCCCTACCGGTGCTTACAGCCCCCTGAAAATGGGGGTCTGTTTTAATATCGGTAGATCTTCCCCAGCGTCATGAGGGGGCCAAAGCTACCTCCTACCGAATCTTCCCCACGGGGTAAATTGCTGCTTGAGTTGTAGGATGGATGTACATAAAGATCTAGACCTCCTAACCTTAGTTATCACTGGCTGCCCCATCATCAACATTTTATAGTGGTAACATCGAATATTTTGAAGGAGATAATTTGGCGTCCTATGAGGATTAATGGATGTTTCGTCGTCCGCCAGACTTCTAATGGCGGCGTGACTTTACGAGTTACACACACATTTTGGCGAAGGCTTAGTTACCCTATGCACGACCCCTACGTTTTACTTATAATGAAGTAAATGCCATTATGATAGCCCCCAACTACAGGTACCTTAGGTACTATCCGTAAAGTCGAAAGCCCCTATTCATTCAAAGCCCGCCACTATTTTCATAGTGTCCTCTCCCTTATTGTAGGGTTAGTGAATATAAATGACATAGACATATTAACAAAAGCACTATGAATGCTGTATTTGAAACGAGTCAATGTCGAATTAGACCCCATTCTACAACTTTTCGATACCAGGGCCACGATATCCATCATCGCGATCATCTGAATCTCACACTGGAAGCCAACCATAAAATCCACATCAATCGACTTCAACCTAGGCTCACTACGCTCATTCAGAAGGCTTCTCCGTAACAATCCTCCCTTCATTATCATAAAAAATCTCCTTCACCTTCACACTCCTCAAATGATTAACCCCATTACTCAACTCGCAATCATGATAGAACAACCACCAACGGCCCCGAAACTCCACAATCGAATGGTGCGTCGTCCACCCCAGCACCGGCTCCAAGATGCGCCCAGCGTACGTAAACGGACCTAGCGGACTATCGCCCGTCGCATACACTAAGTAATGCGTGTCCCCCGTCGAGTAACTGAAGTAGTAAGTCCCGCCGCGCTTGTGCATCCACGCCGCCTCGAAGAACCGCCTCTCGTGGTCGTCCGCCGCGATCGGCTCCCCCGTCTCCGGCGCCAGGATCACGAGGTCCCGCACGGGACCCTCGAACGACCGCATGTCGTCTGCGAGCTTCGCGACCTTGGGGAACAGCGCCTTAGCGCCTCGACCAGACGGCTCTTTGGGACCGAGCCACGACGCGTCGAAGGCTTCGGGCGTGTTGCCCTTCTGGTAGCACTGCAGCTGGCCGCCCCACAGGCCGCCGAAGTACAGGTATGCGCTCTCGTCCGCGTCGTCGTCTACGAAGGACGCGGGGTCGATGCTAAAGCTTCCGGGAATGGGCTCTGGGTCCGGCTTGAAGGGCCCGACGGGTGAATCACCGACGGCGACGCCGATGCGGAAGATTGAGTTCTTGTCGCGGGCCGGGAAGTAGAGGTAGTACTTCCCTGTGCGGCGCGCTGCGTCGGGAGCCCAAAGCTGCCTGCTTACCCAGGGGACTTGCTCGGCGCTTAGAACGACGCCGTGGTCGGTTACCTTGGGAGGTTCTGCTGCGGAGGAGATGGTGGGGTCTGAGGAGTAGGCGTCGAGAGAGTCGAGCGAGAAGACGTGGTAGTCGACCATGTCATACTGGTCGCCATTGTCGTTGAACTGGATGTCTGTTTCGCGGTCATGCGACGGGTAGATGTACAGCTTGCCGTCGAAGACGTGGGCAGATGGGTCTGCGGTGTAGAGGTGTATTATTAGAGGTGGTGACATATTGGCTGTTTTCACCTTTCCCTTTCCTCTTTCTTTTGTCTCTAAATTATTTACTTCAATTGAACTGTACGTCACTAGAACTACGATTGACGGTGTCTTCTGCTTTATCCGTGACGCTCCGTAGGGTACTTATACAGTCAAAGGATCGTGAGGCGGGGAATCTTGGTGTTGAGGGGTTCTATTTGGGGGCAAAGCTGCTACTTAGCAACCCCCTACAAACTGGATATAAATTTGAAAGAAGAGCGACTTATATCTATTACGATGACGCCGAGTAACCTGTTTGTTTCACTCATCACTGGCATCACGCGATTTGCAACCTGACATACCATACATTCGAGGGTCGTCAAGGTGATCTTTCTTCTCTCGTCCCGGCAGAATGGATGCCTGTGGTCTCCCCTGAATTTATCCCTATTTAACCGCCCGCCCGCATGCTTTAGCTCCGTACCGCTTACCGGATACGATGCTCATCGTGGTTATACTGTGCTGGATTGGATCGGCGCCAGATTACTTAACTGGGTAATTTACCTGAGCTTAACCTATTCTATTACTTTACGAGATCCATGCGAGATAGTCATAGGAACTGTTACGTCAATGTCGTCTGTTTCTTCAAGGTAGGTAGCTGTTGGGTAATGAAAGATATATACCATACGCTAGGTTCTAATTGCGCTCGCTCGTTACTATATGCCATATACAAAGATATCGTATATCTTCAAGACCATCGCTTCTACCTGACAAAAAAAGTCTTGTATAATGCAAATTCCCCGTGTGGAATAAGGGGTATGACCTTAACATAATTATTTCAAGAGTGACACCTCAGACGTCTACACCTAGTGCAAGACGCCGAAGGGCATCCTCGTACCTGCCAGGACTATGGTCCATCAACATGCTAGAGCCGAATCTAACTTCTCTGAACCGGGTCTCGACGTCTCTGATGTATTTGAATACGATGCGGGTTGCGGGCCGCCCGGCCTGGCCCGTACCGGCTTGGAGGAAAGCGTCTCGTCTCAAGGCTGGCGAGCTCTCAACCGAAAAGACCTCACCCGGTGGCAGGAGTTTAGAACTCATCATACTCACACGCAGCGTCTTCAGTGCAGCGTATGCCCACTTGTCTTCTTCCTCGGTCGAGCGCGTCGGTCTGTTGTTGTACCACTTATCAGCCAGTCCTGATTGCAGACCTTCCCAGATTCGCCGACGTACTTCCGCCTTTGCTTCGCTATTGTCCGTCTTGAACGCTAGCGCAACAGCTTGAAAGTCGTGTAAGACCCCTAGTGATAGGTATGGAACGAGGTCGTTTCCATTAACTATACTGGTTATCAATCCTCTGGTAGCTTTCTGCATGGAAGGCGACATGGTAGCGGGCGGGCCATAGGCATACACATGAATGGGTCTGCCTGATGGCAGACAGATGTGAGAAGAACCTTGGTTGGGCTGTCCATATGTAAGTAACCTCTGGTGCGGCTCAGCAGACGTGACGAACGCCGTTCCGGTGGAAGCGGGCTCAGCTAGCATGGCCCCAAGTAAAGCAGTAACCCCTCCGCCAAGTGAATGTCCACAGAGCACTAGACCGTAATCCGGGAACTCCTCAAGCGCCTCTTTCAATGTTGCCAATACTCTCCCATCTCCCCCATATAGAAGTCGTCGCGCGGATGCGTGAATCCCCTTATGCACCTTGTATTTCTGTCCTCGCCATAGTAGGTCGTCATATTCACACATCATATCAGCCAGAACGTCTTCGAAGCCTAATGTGCCGCGACAAGCCAAGACAACAGCCTTGGACTCTTGATCGATTGCAATGGTATGTACAAGGGGTATTCCCGTATCAGTAGAACCCGTGGAATCGGAACCACCCTGGGGGTCGACAAATGAGGACAGGAGGATACTGTCTGATGGAAGCTCAGTATGATGTGCGAATGAACGTACATCGCGATGAGTTTCATCCAATGCTTTCAAAACGGGCAGTTCCTTTGTGATACCCATGAATTTTAGAAAGTTCGAGCCGTACGCGGCCGACGCGTAACGACTATACCGAGTGATGTTCCTCAAGATATGGAATTCGGGAAACATTCCATCAACCATCCCCGTTCGCCGCAATGTGTCTACGGCTTCTGAGTCGCTATAGGCGCTTCTTTGGCGAAATGAAGATAATGCTAAAGACATCTGGGAGTCCCTAGTCTTAAGAGTGTATATACTTGGACTATATAAACTGCGATTCTCGGATCGCGCCCTCTTATGACCCTGCCGTGGTGAGGGAGGTTGCTGTGCAATAATCTCCTGTTCGGCATCGTGCGATATACCAACGTGAATCCGAGGTTCATTTCTCTGGAACGTAGGAGACGACGGCCGACTTTCAAATGAGTGTACCGAAAATGTATCAGTTAAAGAAACAACAGAATTGCGGCGGCGGTCCTGCAGCGATATGTACGTTGCCCGAGACGGTGACCTCTGTAAACTAGAAGGGTCTCCAATCTTGCCTAGATCCCTTGATGTGAAGTGGTTTGGGCTACCCCGTTGTGGTGCTCGTGGGGCTTCGCGATGTGGTAACAGGCTAGAGGCTCTATCTGGAATATTCTCCCTTCTTTGAGTGGCCGGCAATCTGCTCTGTGAGGGCTTGTTACTACCCCATGGGGGCTTCGTCAACGGCTTTGTCTTCATGTTGGACTCTAGATTCTCAGAACTCGAGTCTCTACTCAACAAGACAGAGCCCTTTTTAAGGACGCCTCGAAGACCACTCTTCTTTTCATTTGCTTTGCCGGTTGGTGGCGACTCGAGTTTCTTTCCTGGAGCTTTGCTATTAGTTGGCGAGACAGGAACAGAAAGATGGCTCCGTGGAAGTGGGCGAGTGTCCTCCAACGGTTTTCTAGTACGTTTTTGATTTGCAGCATGTTCTGATCTTTGCTTGGAATAGACGATTGGGGACGTACGGGATCCAGGAGGACTACTGGAGACAGATCCATTTTGATATGGAGGGATATCATTGATGACGTTTCCCTTTCCCTTTGCCGCTGAGGCAAAGGTTGGACGTGCGGCTTTCGGCGGGACAGGCGGAGGCTTGTCAGGATATTGAGTGCTTAAATGGGTTGACGGCTCCGGGTCTTCATCCTCAACTGCTTCAACCCGAGGCCGAGTATCTTCCTCGGCGTCGCTATCGAGAGTCGTGCTTTGCACCTTATTCCGGCTCATTTTGTACACGACTCTGTAGTTGGGTTGTGCGTCTTGACTTTCCGACGGGAGATCTTCAGGGTTACTAATTTCACTTTCCACAAGGTCGATCCCAGGAAGTGATAGAATTGGCATAAGAGGAGTACCCTTGATGTCAACAGTAATTGTTTTGGTGGTAGTAGTCGAAGTCGTTATAGATACTTGTGCGTCTTTGGGAAGTGATTTCAAAATATGTCGTTTGAGCTGGACTTCGGGTAATTCATCATTGTCGCCGTCACTCCATCTAGCCCCATGCTGCTCGATAGCTTCGATGAAATGGTCATGGTCGCCCGAATTGATTTCTTTCTTCCTACTTGTATCCGTTGTACGCGGATCCTCATCAACAACATCAACTCGCTCGCCATCATCAAGGACAACAACATCCCAGATGATCTCCTCTTGACCAAGGCGACGAGATTCATCTTGTATCACCTTTTTACACCAATTTTGTAGATACGCGAGACCACACAAACCGAGCAAAAGGTCTATTACTCCCACCTTTTCTCCTTGTACGCCAGTGGCAGGATTTTGAAACTCGCGACGAATTAAAGTAATGATGCTCGCAATGGCTCTGGAAGAATCGGTTGACCCGAAAAATTGGTCTAGAACAGATAGGAACAATTGCGAGATCTGAGATACGGTTGAGACGGTGGTCCCGGTGATATGGAAACCAGTCGCTGTCCAAAAGACAATTTGGGACATCGTCTGATGTAGAGACTCCAGGCTCTTCTCCAGTATAGACTCGGCATCTGCTTTACCTAACTCGGACTGAGCTCTTGTGATGACATCTCGTCCGGCCCTACTCAGGATCCCCTCAAGGATGCCACGGCCGAGCTCTAGACTTGAGAGAGTTGTGAACTTGGCAGCTCCCAGGCCATAACCGCCAATAAAGGTACCGACGCGGAGCGCAAAGGAAGTCGATCGCGTTGCAAAACTAACGGCGCTAGCTATGGGGCTAGGTAGAAGCGTGCTACCTGCTGAGGACGGTAATAGGTCTTCGGGCGAGGGTTTAGGAGCCTCGGGAGGCTTGCTCGAGTCTTCATTGTGATCTGCTTCCGTGTTTGCCAACATGTCGGAGGCGAAAAGGAAGCTGGGTTTCGAAAGAGACGGACTGCATTTATTATATCAAAGCCACGAATGGCTTTAGATATAAAGATTAGACAGGCTTCAGTGTTAGTTGGTGTTGGAACCAACAATAGATTGACGGGACACGACAAGAAAAGAAAGCACGCGTATAGAACATCTATTGTTGACTTGACCTATGGGTATCGTAAATACAAAATTCTTAAATTCGAGAGACAAGATGGTCGGGGTTGAATCCATCCGAATTAATGGCATGGCCGACTTGGCCGCGCGCGACAGGCAATAAGAGGTGATGGAAAAGTTAATGCGTAGCGAAAACTGTTGACGTTAGCGGCGTTAAGCTTCTAAGCTTAAACTTTCCATGTGATACCAACGCGGGGATTAGAGGCACCAAGGAATCGGAAAGAAAGCGTGTCCGAGAGCTGGGTCTCGATTTCATTGGTCGCATCCTCCTGTCGTCACCAAGCTAGTGATTCATAGTGTCGAGCCGAAATGGGAAAGGTGGGTACGGTGGGGCAGATGATCGAATAAGGCCCCCAACCGTTTCGCGAACTGATGAGGAAAACCCAGCTATGCATATGCCCAACGCCGAATATATGGAAACGTGTTTCCAACCCTGCTGGTTCCCGATATCTGCGATAATACATACCTAGGTAATATACCTAGCTATATCCTAGGCGAAGGGTGCAATGCAGGAACCAGGGGGACCGAGGCTTGTCCACGTCATCTCAAACGTCACATTGTTCATGACCAGTCATCTATCCGTAATTAATCAGTAGTTTAAACAGATTGAATAGACGTGAAATCGCGGTGCGCTTGAATGTCGCCACACATTTTTAGTGGAATGTCCACGCCAATGAGTTGACAAGTCAATTGAGGTAGTGTAGGGAGGTAAGAAATAAGGAAGAGTTAGTCTGGGGATTGAAACAAATGGCGGCAGAATTCATTTGCTGACTCGTCCAGCTCGTCCTAGACTAAAAATGCTAGTTGTTCGATTTACATAGTAACCTGTTTACATGCCTCAAAACTCAAATGATGTCAGCAGCCACGACTGGGAATCCCAGGTCCATTCCGCGTACGAACCAAATAGCTGGAAGGTGTACCTACGGGTTAGCACTCAAGGTTTCTATTCTTAGCCCCTTTCAAGCTTTGCGATTACCGGCTGTTCAGCTTTTATGCAGGCTATGCAGCAGCTTCAGACCAATCAATTGAGGCTAAGCACGCTGAAAATTAGGGACTTTACTAGGTACTTCGCAGTAAATCAAGGGTCTCAGCGGGGATTTCCTAGCTCAACAGACACCAGATTTCGAATTCTTCGTATTCCTTATCGACGATAAACCAAACACCTCGAAAAAGAAATAACAAGCTGAACCCCTTTTCCGCGACAACATGGTTCTCTCCTGATCCTATAACATCACCTAACCGAACATTCCCATCAATCAATTGATCCTGGACTCTCCTTAAAGTCCTTTCTTAATAAGTCCTTGTGTTATATACCTCACTGCCTACCAGACTTACACGCTCCATTAGAACTAGGTCCATTCGTTTCAGCTGACATCTGTCCACTCGTTTTCCTCTAACGCGGAAGTACGCGTTCAACCAATCCCACGTCGCACGAATCACAATGGCAGAGCAAGGCCTCTTCTCGTCCGATCTCATCTCCCCGGCCGTATCCGCGGCACTCCCAGAAGGCTACGTCGCTCGCTCTCTACGATTGTCCGACTACGATACTGGCTTCCTCGACTGTCTACGCGTATTGACAACAGTAGGCGAGATCAGCAAGGAACAATTTGCTGAGAGGTACCAATGGATGTCGTCACAAGATACATACTACGTCCTTGTCATTGAGGACACCACAAAGGGGAAGATTGTAGGAACAGGAGCTCTACTCGTAGAGAGGAAATTGTAAGAGACTCCCTTACATAACCCCGACCGGGTCATCTGCAGCTCCGCGTTCGAGAAGCCTATGCAGGTAAGCTATCGGACTGGGGGCATGACTGCTGACATGGGAATCTCCTTAAATAGTATCCACAGTCTCGGCCTAGTCGGTCACATTGAGGATATTGCGGTTGCGAAAGACCAACAAGGCAAGAAGCTTGGTCTCCGCGTAATCCAAGCGCTCGACTTCATCGCCGAGAAGGTCGGGTGCTACAAGACCATCCTCGACTGTAGCGAAGCGAACGAAGGCTTCTACGTGAAGTGTGGATTCCGAAGAGCTGGGTTGGAAATGGCCCACTACTATGATAGTGGTAAAAGTAAGGCCCAGTGAGAAGAGGATAGATGATGATATACATCCATCCATACTCTCGGTCGTGATACCTCGGCTGATCCCGGGAGTTTGGTAGAGCCGAAGATCTAGGTTAATGAGCTGATCTTGTTCGAGTGAGAGAACGAATCGTCATAAAGAAGGGATGGGACATATATACAGGCCATAGAGTTCAGGTACTGGTAGATGCTGTTTTGCCCCGCGAGAGGACTATTTACAGGATAGAGTATAGAGCCTAAATCCAGAAGACATGTGATAGAGAACATGTGAAATCCAACCAACAGCAAACTTCGATTCCGTCACTCCATTACGACGCTTAGTAGACCAATATCGACTAGACCGCACCTGTACTAAGCTCCAATTATCGCCTTCTATTTCGAGTTGGTGGGTGGTCCGGTATGAGTTGGTTCGGATGTGATGACAACCATTCACCTTGAGAATTCCCGAGGCGGGAAATACTCCAAATACTTGTCGGCCAATCCGCACCGACCTTGGCATCTTACTGCGATGCGTTCACACAAGCAAACCGCGGCTTACTCAGATGTAACGGGTCGTAGGAACAGCCAGGAACGACTCTACGGGCATGCTCCTCCGCGGGAACACATGAATCCTTATATATCATGCTTCGGTCGTCAGATGGATGGCTATAAAGACTCATCATTCACTCCCACTCCAAAAGCCCAAAAACAGAGACGCTGACGCTTCATGTTACCAATTCCATGTCACTTGCATTCTTACCTGTTGGTTTCATACATATAACAGTTATATCCTCTGCATATTAAAGCTCTCGCTTTGTCTATCATATCTCGACTAGATTACCAACTCCGGACTCGCATACGGACATCCCCAACGATTTCAATTCGGGAAGCGCGGCTCGTCTTTGTCCTCGACAGCTTATAAAAATGGTCCAGAAAAACAATGCGAGCTTGGCTGCTGACCAGGAGCTCCGCAGCGCCTTGATTCGAGCCAATCTAGCTTTACTTCAAAGAGAGTATGTCTACAATTCTCACGAGTTTTGCTTATACACGAGCGCCTTTCTTCCTTGGATTCTTGGCCGTGAAACAAGAACGAGTATGGCTCCGTCAAGCGACGGATGCACGATCATATCAGACTATAGCTCCCCCGCAAATGCCAATCCTGCGAATGTCTCAGCCATCTCATCCTTCAAGCCCCATCCGCCACGCATCTGCAGTAAGACATTAGAAGCCATACAGCCTTTCTGACAGGATTCATAGGATCCGCGAAAAGAAAGACTGGTACACCACGCGGCGAGTCGTGGTCCGTAAGCGCAACGGGCGTATCCACCTATCCCGTCTCGGGTCGCGGCAGCAGCAGGACCCGCACCCCGGCTACATCTCGGTGGACTTCGAGGAGGATTCGCAAAGCAACTTCACACTGATCGACGAGCCGCTATCCGTGCGGTCGTCTAGCTTCGGCTCCTCTTCCACCTCCACCTCCACCTTCTAACCGCCCAACCCCGGCGTCATGGCGTCCAGCACCAGGCCCGCGCCCAAGCAGTGGCTGATGGGCACCGACGCCTTCGAGCAGCGCATGCCGCACCACTCAGGCATGCGCGCGCTCTGGGAGACCAAGTGGCGCGCGCCGTGCCTGCGCTCCGTGTACCCCTTCCACGACGGCGCCTTCGAGGACTTCGAGCCCGTGTTCCTCGACCTGATCGCCGGCGACATCAACGACGGGAACTCGCCCGCGTACACGCGCGCCTTCATCCCGCGCGCCCAGCTCCTGGAGCGCGCCGGCGATAAGGCGGCCGCGCTCGGCGATGAGAAGGGGAGGAAGCAGGCTTCCGAGTTTTATCTGCGCGCTGCGTGTCTTTTGAGGATCGCTAGGTTCGCGTATATCACAGGATTCCCGAATGTGAATGATCCTGTTAAGTGGGAGGCTTGGGAGCTGCAGAAGGCTATTTATACAAAAGCTGGTGCGTTGTGGTCCCAATCGCCGCTATCTGAGGTCCTGATCCCGCATTCTGCCGCTAAAGGCCGTGACCGAAATACTATCCCGGCATATGTGCGCGTCCCTCCCACTGCTGGGAACGAGAAGTGTCCCGCGATTATCCTATTAACAGGCCTCGACGGCTACCGCCCCGATAACACGCAGCGCTCTGAAGAGTTCCTCTCGCGCGGCTGGGGCGTCGTCATCTTCGAGATCCCGGGCACAGCCGACTGTCCAGCCGATTCGGCGGATCCGTCGTCACCCGACAGGCTGCTAGACAGCGTGTTTGCGTGGATGGCTGCAGACGGGAGGTTCAACATGTCGCGGATCATGTGCTGGGGTCTTAGTAGCGGTGGATACTACGCGGTGCGAGCGGCGCACACGCACCGCGAAAAGTTGGCAGGTGTCGTGGCGCACGGCGCCGGCACGCATCATTTCTTCGGGAAGGAGTGGCTTGCCCGCGCGGACGGGCACGAGTATCCGTTCGAATTGACGCCCGCGTTGGCTATGAAACATGGGTATGGAGATGATGTTGAGGCGTACCTTGAGGGTGCGCAGAAAAAGTTTTCGCTATTGGAGACGGGGATCTTGGGGCTGCCTTGTACCAGGTTACTTCTCGTTAACGTAAGTCTCTTTTCCTCCCTGTTTCCCATTGGGGTGTGCCGAAACATGGGTACGTGGCGGTGGATGCTAATACGATGCCAGGGCACGCATGACGGGCTCATGCCGATCGAGGATTCTATCTTACTGTTTGAGTATGGCTCCCCTAAGGAGGCGCGCTTCTTTACAGGTGCGCTGCATATGGGATATCCCATGGCGAACTCGTCCGTGTATCCCTGGATGGAACAGGTTATGGCTTCTACGAAGTGACGATCTATTAAATGTTATAAAAAAAAAAGGAAAGGGTCGGCCGGCGTGATTTTTCACTGTATTGATACGTCTTCAAGGATTGTAAAATGAGATTAGTGTATACGTAGGCGTTGATTGTTTCTATAGCTCTAAATTGTAGCAACCGAGATGATCTATTATGAACTGGCAGGAATTTTCGTCCATCTTTACATTTACCTACCTACCCATCCATCCACCATCAACAACCAGTGTATGTCCACTCACATATGCGCTCGCCTTACTCGCTAAAAAGACGGTGCTTCCCTTAAAATCATCCGGATCTCCCCACCGCCCAGCCGGTATCCGCTCGCTAATGCTCGCCGCCCTCTTCTCGTCATTGATCAACGCCTCATTCATATCCGTCGCGATATACCCCGGGGCAATAGCATTCACATTGATACCCTTCCCGGCCCATGAATTCGCAAAGCCCTTGGTCATCTGCATGACAGCGCCTTTGCTCGCCGCGTACGCTGGCACGTTCAGCCCGCCCTGGAACGAGAGTAGACTCGCGAAGTTGATGATGCTACCCCGACGGCCTGTCGTTTCTGAGGGCGGAAGGGAAAGCATGTGTGCGCCCGCATCCCGAGATAGCGAAAACACTGCATCTGCATTCACGCCCATCACCGCGCGGTAGTCGGCGTCGGGAAAGGCTTCGGGTGGGTGACGGATCTGGATTCCCGCGCAGTTCACAAGTATTCGTATCGTGTGTCCGTCTGCTAGAATACGTGGCACTAAGCCCGCTACATCGTCCGTATTCGCAAGGTCTGCTGTGTAAATGTGTGCTTTACGGCCGAGTGCTTCGACTGCTTTCTTCGTCTCGGTTGACGCTGTGGAGCGCTGTGTTTGTGTTTAGTTTTGATCCGAAGCTTTTGTTCGCTCTCTCATTATCGTGGTCGCTACGTGAGTAACTCACCTGGACTAATATTATATCGGCGCCCGCCTCAGCAAGTCCAATGGCCACGGCTTGCCCGATTCCCCTCGTGCCGCCAGTTATGAGGGCAGTCTCGCCCTTGAGCGAGAATAAGGCGTCCGTCATCTTGTGTGAAGCACGGCTGCTCTATGTTTTACTACAGTTTTCGATAAGGAAGTTGAGATGATCTGGGAATTATCGTGTCTAATCCTTACAACCCCAACTCTCGAGCTCTACTATTAAGTTCAATAACGTGTTTTGAATCAATTACCCCTCTGATTAAGTAATGATGCTTTTCGTATTTTCCGCGTTCGGAGCTAGAGGTTATCTTATGGGACTGTCATATACATATGACCCATATATGCATATATTAAGTAATGGAAATTATAATGGAGATTTCCCATATATTCTTTAATTAGCTTTAGGTAATTATTCTCTTAGAATTATTTAATAATAATTATATTTATATATATGGTTAATATTATATAATATTAGTAACTTTATTTATTTAAAGTTATATATTTATTTATTTTACTTTTTACTTTTATTTTTAAGAAATTATATATATTTTTTAAAATTTAAATAAAAAATTATTTATATTCGTTCGTTTTTCCTTAAGTAATTAAGAAATTATTATTATTTGTTACTTATATAAGTAATTAGTAATTTTATTTATTTTTATTAATTTAAAGTAAAGTATTATATTTTAACTTTTTAACTTTATTTAATTTTATAATTTTATTTATATTTTATATTTAGCTTTAATATTTATATTAATAATATTTTCTTATAACTTATTTATTTATATATATAAGTTTATTTTATGTATTTTTTATATCGCGTTTATAATTAATATTAACGCTTTTTAACGTTAATTTTTAATTAATATATTTAATAATTTATAAGCTTTATTAATAAT